>JAQQAE010010108.1:0-14254 GCA_029823295.1 Pseudamia nigra
GTATGGTTGTTACCGGTAATGTCTACATTTTAAATTGTCAGTAATATAGATGCGGCAGATGCAGGTACACAAGCCTACAGTGATCTCTAGCAGCTGTCAGTGTGACTAACAACCAATACTCGAAATATGTAATATACAAGTCGCTCTGGTATATTTGTTGCTCCCCTGGCCAGACTATGCAAAAAACTGTGACGTGAAATCCGGAAAATACGGTAATTTTTTAAATTAGTAGTATTATAAGTAGGTCAGTTAGACCCCACTATATTCAGCATGCTCTATCCCTAAAAATTATCTACCAAATTAGGGATAGGCTTTCATTTAAACACAAGGATGAACTGATTAAATTTTGACAGCCAAAGGTCAAGGTCACTAAAACCTTGTCTGTCCATTCTTATAAAGATAACATCTGAGGAAGACTTCTAGAGATTTTTTCTACTTTGGCAGAAAGATGAACTAATGAGGTTTTTGAGGTTGCTGTGACCTCACAAAATGCGTTTTTGACCGTAACTGCTGGTTCAGTGTGTTTACTCCATGAATAGATTCTGACTCATGGACACTGGACTCATCTGACTGAATATGTGACTCTTGTTATTACAGAACATTAATTTCATCCACAATTTCTATTTAGCCAGGGCTGGGTCACAGGGGCAAGTGCTGTAAAATTGTGTAATGTGTAGGATTTTGTGATATTTGAGACAAACATATAGTGGCAGCAAAAGTGTTTGGATGTCAGTCCTCTGTTCCTTCCAACTTCTCCAGTTCTTCTTTCCCAAATCACATTCTTTGGCATGTTGTATCATTAGTAGTCAGCCCAGTAACACACTTCTGAACCGTTGTGAAAGTAAAATTTACACCCAAAATTAAGCTCTGTTTGATTAGAGAAAATAGGTATGACGTATGGTGACATTCCAGAAGACAAAGGGTGCATTCACACTTGTGCCGTTTCGTCTGGTTTAAACAAACCCTGGTCTTCTTCCATGGATAATTTGGAGTGGAGTGAGCACTCACTCACACTCTGGTGCGAAACAAACAAGTGAACTCTGGTTCGCTTGAAAAGTGGGGGTCTCAGTTCACTTGCAAATGAACCCTGGTGCATTTCATTTACAGCATAACCATAAATGGACTCCCCAGAGAACCAAAGGGAGGAAGTGGCAAATAGTGCTTTTATGTTTGATTTATGGACACACACATGGTCTTAAAATTAAAGTTATATGAGCTATCTAGCATGTTGCTCTGTACATGAGACAAATGCACCAGAACTGAAACAGAAGGTGAAAAGATTTGGTTAAACAGAGCAACATGCTGGATAACTCACCGCCACCCTTGCTGCTCATACTGGGGGATCTTCTTGTGAAAAACATATTGGGTTTGAACACCAAAGTGTTGCAACACACAAGCTTGCTGAACAGGATAGATTTCCATTTTCAACACACCAGAACATGCGAATCACTGGTATTTCGCTGTGGCAACCCCTGAGGGGAGCAACCGAAAGGAGACGAGAAGAGGATCCAGATCTACTCACTGCAACTGCCTGTAGAAATAAAGCTGTCACTCGCAGATTATGCATGTGACCTTTGCATCCCTGTCCTTTGTGGCATAATCTCATTCAGCACAAAGTCTGATGCAACAAAGAGAAGTGGTCACAGCAATCATCATCCAGGCCTCAAAAGAAGTAAGACTGGACGGACCAAGGAGTGAAAGACTTCAATCTTCACCCCAGTGATCAAATACAAAGAGCACCATCCAGTTTTTACAGTGAATTTGTTGCTCCATGTGCAAGGCCAGTTAGATGACACTGTTGGAACAATTGCACAGCCAAGAAATGTGAATGGGTCTACTGAGTTATTTGGTTGTTATTTTCATTGTTTCTTTCTCCACTTTCAGCTCCCATGATGCCAGAGTATGAATCCGAAGCACCATTAAATGAAACAGAGACCACCATCACCATCCTGCTGAAGCCTGCACAGTCACGTGGAGCACCAATCAGGTACAGTAGCTTTACAGTGTGTGCCTCATCATTCCATTTACCCGCGTTCCCACTGTTCTCTTTTTTCCTTCCTTCCTTCCCTCCTTGCGTCACTTAATTCTCATTCATTTTTTTCCCTTCCATTCACTGTTTTCTCGTTTTCCTCAAGGCTCTCTTTTAAAGTTATTAAAGTCAGTCATACATATAAGTCTAATTTATATGTAAGGGAGCTGGGGGAATAGGAACCTTTTTTACACATATGGCAATGAAACTCATGGTAAGGGTAATTTTATTATTACTGTTATTTAACATAAACATGTTCACATAAAAAAAGCAGTTTCCATATTTTATCACTGAAATGCTGATGTATGGACATGATATGAACTAATATACTGTACACGCAGGTAATGTGTAGCAGGGTATTACTCTTAATGATATGAAACAATATTTGTATAATGAGAAGAAATAAAATTGTAGCTCTAAACACACACAGTGTCCCCGATTGCACCAGACTCATTGGTTTTGTTTTAAATGGACACATAGCTAATTCATTCCTGTTCCATTTTCCTCATTTTTTCAGCCTGCATGCTTTTTAATTAAAAGTTCACTTTGAACATGTGATCTCATCCATTTAATTGGCTTAGGGCAGAACATTATTCTCTGTTTGCCTTTGGGGAAATACAGCCTTAGCCGGGGTGTACAGAGAATATATATCACTTCAATTTGGACTTGGGGGAAATGGATTTGTGAAATGTGAGTGTGGGTCAGTGGTTTAGCATTCATTTCTGTAAAACCCCATATAATAGCTCATCATTTGTCTTCCATCAAACACACTTTGCAAATATTTCTGGTGTTGAATTAGGCTACGTGCCGATCACCAACATCTTTAAGGGTTTATCACAGGCAGATAAGCCCTTCAACATGTTGGATTATTATGCATGTTATCTGAAAGTGTTCCATATTTCAAGTCTGAGCAGACGTGGAATAGAAGACAGGAACTATTTGTTGGTTAATGCTTACTGATGTTTTTCAAAGACATGTGCTGTTTGTTTGTGTTTATTTGGTGGAGATCAGAGTATCCCAGGTTCAGGAGTTGAGATGTGGTGTGTTTACTGAAATCACTGTGCTAAGAGGAGCAGCTGTCAGGGCTGAGACAAACAGCACCCATGCTTGGACTCAAGTTTGTGTAAATCACTATTCGGCACATCTGTCACTCTGGTTCAGAACAGACAAAGATGATATTTCTTACTGTTTTGTTGAATCAGACAGCCTATAAGTAGATACTGATTTTTACCTTGACACATTTTGGTCAGAAGACACTTTCTCAGAAGTGTCATGTGACCACTCTGACGTGTCACTTATCAGCTGTTCTTCCTGGGTGTGGCCAGGATCAGATCATACACATACTTTGTCTGATTAAAAGAAATATTACTTTTAGGGCTGCCAAATCAAATCTGGATTAATTCATTTGCATAATTAATTAGATTAAAATTTTTAATGCAATTAACGCATGTGCAATGCACAGTGACTCAAAATCCCAAAATTACACCCACTGACACAGATTAACCACTGTTTACTGGTAAACAACTCAAAAATGCAACTATCTGGCAGGAGAACCAACTCCAAACAGCATATTGTTTCTCTGGATGGGAAGTTTGAATACAAAAAAAGACGGAACAACAGCCCGGCATAAAGTATTTTGCACGTTCTGCGAGATGGAGTTTTTGTTTCAAACCACCCTCACTGAATGTCGGGGCGTCAGAAAGGGTGGGTTCACACTTGTGGCTCGTTTGCTTTGTTCTGATTTAGGGGATGAAACGATACATTTGTTGTACTTGTTCTTTGGGTGGTTTGTGTTCATAGGGTGTTAGTCTGTATTGGTACAAACTTATAAACAAATGCCCTACACGAGCAAACTCTTCTTTCATTTGTCAGAAATTATCTCTGGAAAGATGCACATCACCACATACACACACACAACGCATTGGATAAACGTCGTTAGATTATGCCTAACTTGCCATCTCCGCCTTCTTTTCTTCTTCTGCTTCTTCTTCTTCTATCACACAGTTGGCAAGATAGGCATCATCTAATGAAGTTTACCTGTCTCTATGAATCTAAAAATAAAATAAATAAAGACAGTTGTTCTGACAGGAGACACTGGACTTCAGTGAGTAACACTAACTATTTAAATATCTTGCTACTCCTGCAACCATTGTTTAGTTTAAAAAAACACAAGTGTCTATATCACCTTCTGTCATGAGGGTTTTTACTCCCCCAAAATGAAAAACAATGAATGGGTATTAATTGTGATTAATCAAAATTAATCCATACACCGCTTTGATTAATCAGATTAAAAATTGTAATCATTTGACAGCCCTAATTGTTATTTAAAGAAGACAAAATGCACCTACTCGAGCAACCACAAAGATGGGAAAGAGTGCTATATTGACAATTGTAACACTCCTCAACACCCTTCCTGAGGATAGCTACCCCTGTCCGCCAATCACGGCTAAGGGGGTTGGCCGTTCATGGACACACATACAGTAAGAGCTCACTCACATACATTGTATCTAGAATATATGAAACTTTCAAATTTTAAATAAATTACTGAAAAAAAACTCAATGCACTTTTAGAGAGTCCAGTTGACTTTCTTTTAATGTTTAGTGTATGTGATTTAGGACAATCTGCAAAAATAGAAAACAGCATTCATGGTAATGTTTTCATTAGAACCTTCATTACCTTTGAATGAGTGTCCACAGTCTGTCATGATGCACTGTGAATCATTTTCACTCGCTAGTCATCACATGCTGGTGCACAGGGCATCCAGTGCACATCTGTGAGGAGCTGACAGTATTTGTTCAATAATCAACCAAAAATAAACATGAGCTGGGCTATAAATATACATCAAAATGTAGATATGTTTGCATGTTGAGTTCTGTCTGTAAATGTTCCAGCTGTGAAGTGTATTCGATGTGCAGTACTTCACAATGTTCTCCACTGCCGTCATCAAGCAAGAAATGAGACAGTATGCTTTGTAAGCATGGTGTTCCAACACTCCAGGAGAGTTTATGGTCATGCAGAATCAATGCTAAGTAGTACTACAGTACAACTGTTCTGGGAACTGACTGTACTGGATTTCCCTGTAATTCATCAAAAAAGATTTTACCCGTATGAACACATATAACCTGAACACACATACTGTACAGGGAGGTGTATGAGGGCACACACAAATTCTCATTTGTTTTTTGTATTAGGCCCAAACTTCAACCCTTGAGCAGCCTCTGAAAGCCATTAGTTTGAAAAGGATATTTTGTCAAAAAGGCAGAAACAGTAAAAAGAGAGAGAGACAGAGGGAGAGAGAGAGAGACTCATCTTTGGTCATCAGCAATTATCTTTTACGAAAGCTGCCAAAATGGAGCTGGGGATAATTGGCCGCAGCCCTCTTCACAGAAACATACATTTCCCTAATTGTGTATAATTGTGAAGTGAGTTCTTGGCGTGGAGGACAGAGGTAATTGCGGAGGGCCGCTACGTTTGTCCTGACCGCTAAAGGAGCCCTCAGCCATTCATGAAGCCTCTCAGACAGACACACATACAGTAAGAGCTCACTCACATGCACAGACACAAACGACTGTAAACACACCTCCACCTGTTCCAACACACATGCTCTAAAATATGCACACAAGTAGACACGAAGCAGGAAGAGATACCTCTGAATTCACAAGAATGTTCGTTAATGTGTGTCGGAACAAATAGGATATCGCTCATATCTTTCTCACAAAAAAAAGAAAACCTAATTTTAACTTTGCCGCTGAGTCAGCTCAAGCAATGTCTGCCAGGCACTTTGTTAGAAAGTTAGCTCACGTTTGCTTCCAAAACACATTTTCCATTTGGAAAAGAAGTGACCCTTGAAACAAATTAAGCTCAATCAAGATTCCTTCCAGGCCTCAATTCAAAATGAGTATAAAGCACTTTGAAAATGAAAGGTTAAAAACGGAGTCCTTCACACTGATTCCATTATTGGATCAAGGATCAATATAAACGTGAAGAAGCCGAGTGTAATTGTCAGGTAAAGTGAGAAAAAAAAATGAACAAGATTTGAGTCAAGTAACGTAACAAAGGGCAGCTTTCCACCTTACAGTACTTTGCAGATTTAAGCTTATTTTTCCAATTAAAATTCTGCTGTCTGATGTTTTTGGAGATTTTTGTGAGAATAATCTCCATCAATAAATGAACACCAATTAATTAACAATCAATTAATCGTTTCTTTTTCTCTTGAGTTTTCTTTGCCATAACAGAAAAGATACCTTAAGTTTAACTTCTTCATTAAAGTCCAGTTGGGCTCACTAGTGTTTCTTACAGCTTTGGAGCCAGTGATCCATGGGCTACATTTATCCAGCATGTGGCTGCTCGATTTTGGTGCTACTGAAATGCACTGAGCAAACCACACTGACCACATTGTCCACATTGACGAAAGTAAAAAAAAAAAAACAAAACACTTAAATTGTACACTTTGTGTTTTTTCAGTACGAGCCAATAGTAACAAGCTAATCAACTACAAATCTAGCAGTCATTTTGAACAGTATTTATATTAAATATTACTGTTGGCTAAAGGTTTGGTCATTACAGTAGGTTTGTTTGCTGCTCTACTGTAGTTTGTAAGTTATATTTATTGTCAAATATACATATGTACCCACAAGAATGGTCCCATCCCTGCGGAGCTGTTCAAGGGTCCACAGTGCTGGTGGGAAAGGGTGACAAAGGTGGGGACAGGTGGTGGACCACAAGCTGGCCTCTCCTAGCCCAACACTGCCTTCATGGCTGATAGCTTAGTTTATAAAACAGTGACTGTACAAAGTGCTACACTGAAATGAGACAGATATAGATGGATAGATCTGAAATCACCTTGAAATGAGTTTAGCTGGATAATAACCTGTGTGACAGACCAACGAGGAAACAGCAATGAGTAACAGGAAGCCGAAGATCATCTGCAACTGAAACAAAGTGTCTCTGAACTTTGTCACCTGCAGCTGGTTATGCATTTATTAGTTTTCAGACTAGTGATGACACACAAAATGATGCACTTCAGTGAAGTGTTACCGTATTTTCCGGGTGAAAAGTCGCTCCGGTATGTTAGTCGCACGAGCCAAAAATTGCATAATGAAGAAGAAAAAAAACGCGTATTAGTCGCTCTGCAGAACACGTCACATCTGTTTGGGGCTCAGTCGCGGCCACGGGTGCTCGTCTCGTCTAGCGGCTGTCAGTGTGACAAGCACCCTGTAGTCAAATTTATTCAAAATATAAGTCGCTCCGATGTATTTGTCGCTCCCCTCGCCAGACTATGCAAAAAAACCGTGACTTTTAATCAGGAAAAGTACATGGAAATAAAAATGTAAAGCTACTTCCAACGACTTTAAATAATCATGCAACAGCTCTTTGTAACCTTTTTTTCCAGTTGTACAGTGCTAGGATACAGATGTGACAATAATAAATATTGTATAAAGTATAAATAAATCTGATGTTGGCTAGGACCAAAAGACTAAGGACTAAGAAGGATGCTTGTGGTGAGTGTAATATACGGCTTTAAGAGAGTAAGCTACTGTGTGTTGCAGCTTAACGTCACTGAGACACTTTAAGGCAGCGGCTGCTTTATGGCTGCGAGAGTGAGAAGCCGCATCTTGTCATGTGTTATTCCCTGCCTGTTTATGCCCAGAGTTTGTGCATTAAAGCAGTGTTATAAAAGTAAACCACCACACGATCATTCTACAGTGAGAAGAAAACCCGTAATATGATGTCGATGCAGGTGAAACATGAGATCACAGAAAAACATTCTCGTGGTGTTTGAGTGACCAATTTGGCTAAGGAGTGCAAGGTAACGTGTCCTTTTAAATAATTTTTAGAACTAATTTCATGCATTTCTTTTCGGATAATTAACATAACTTCCTTTTAAAATAATAATAATAAATAAAAATTATTTTTCTCATACCTTACGTGCACGTACGGGTGTGTAGATATGGGAGTTTTCTTGGGTCTTGGAACGGATTAATTGGTTTTACATGTATTCTTATGGGAAAACAGTCCCGGCTCACACGTTTTTCATTTCACGAGCTTGATCCCAGAACAGATTCATCTCAAAACCCGGGGTTCCACTGTACCACATGCAACATATAAGGCTAATGGTTACATGCTACAGCTAATGCTAGTATGCTAACAAACAATTGAGCGGACTCATCCGTTCCCTCTTTGTTTTTCAATCACACAGGCAATGACAACATCTATGGCAGAGGCGCCTAAGAGTTGACAGCATATCAGTCAGTTTTAGAAAGACAATGTGCAAAAATAGCAGTTTAGAGCAGCTAAAATCGCTTGCCTGCAGCAGCTCCAAACGAGGCCTCACCCACACCAACACACGCCAGAATGTGGGGTATCGCATGCTAAAGAGTGATGCTGGAGGCTCTGCGAAGTCTCGCGATAGCAGTACAAAATCCTGCGATATTTCATGATGGTGGAACAGTAAAGACAGAGGTGGGAAGGCACAGAGAGGTATAAAAATCACCTGGGTTACATATTTTTCATTATAGATCTGCTTTTGTGTTTTTACATTATTGAAGGTCAACTTTGCCACTTAGTGAGGAACTTTGGCCAACTCTCATTTGCAGACCTTCCATGTGTTTTGTCACAAGCTAACCATTTTATCTCTTGAAACATGCTGATAGTAACATATTTGCAGGTGCTGATATTATGACTTTCCTTCTGGTTGTAGTTCCTATCAGCTTGTAGTAAAGGAGGAACGCAAATCCAAGACCCGCCGTGCAGCCTCTGAGGTCCCTGAGTGCTTCTCTGCACCCATCAGCTTCCGCAATGCCTCTATTTTGGACTCCTCCTACTACATTGCTGCTGAGCTGCCTCCATCCAGTCTTACCGTTGTACAACCCTTCACTGTGGGAGACAACAAGAGCTACGGTGGTTTCTGGAATCCTCCACTGTCTCCGGCCAAGAGCTACAGCATCTACTACCAGGCCATGAGCAGGGCTAATGGGGTGAGTCTGAAGTACTAAAGCAATGTACTGTATACAGAGATTATGCACCGTGATTGGAAGTTAAGGATGCAACACAAAACACATCAGCCCGGAAAAGAATAGTTTATAAAAATGGATTTACTGAAATCAAAGCACTAAATGTACTGTAGTTTTTATTCAGGCATAGACAGTGTGAAGCGTATGATGTGTGTTTTTGTAAGAAGTTGGAAATGCGTATATATCAGTAACTCTGCTCAAGAGATGCTTTGGGATGATCTGTGCAAGCTTAATGCAGAGGGCCCCTGAGATCTCAAAACCCCCCTAGCAGAGCCTGGTGTCATGATTTTATATGATGAAACTACAGTACAGAAGAAGTTAGCTTTGGAGTTTTATACAGTATATGGTTATTCATTCAGCCTAATTCAGGTGAAAGTTGGGGAGGTGGAGGACACTATTTTTGGGATCTGTGGAGACTCATGGTTGCACGTGGGAGCAGCATGGCAGCAATGTGGCAAGAAGAATGGTTGAATTTTTAAAGCTACAGATGATTAGGGTGTGTAAGGCAGGATGATGGTAATTGGACAGAAAATTAGGCACAGACTTCCACACCTGCCTGAATTATGTACAGGCTTCAATTCAGTTAGGACACTCTTGCCTTGACCTTATATGCATTTTATTTTTGGTGGTGACTGTGCTCAAGGAATGCTCTGGGAAGCTTGCTGCAGCTGGCCCCTTAGAGCTCAAAACCCTCCTGAAAGGAGTAGAGGAGCAGAGTCACCTGATGTGAATGAGATGTACATGACAGACTCTGTAGCAGCAAGTGTGCTGCGTTTCCCTTGCATCCACATATCACGTGGCCTTCTCAACCGTATGCAGGAAGATCAGCGACAGCTGACTGCAATGGGTGAAAATTTGGTGAGACACTGTAAGTGACTTGATGCAAAGTAAACATACTACCAGCGTGTTGACTTGTGGGAATTCACAGGTTCTAGAAAGGGTAGTGTTTATAAAATGGGGAACTGACTTTTTTTAAAAGTTGGTCATAAATTACTATAAATTTCTATAATCATTTTTGACAGAAATTAGACAGTGAAAAAGTTTTATGAATAATCCTGTTCATAGCACTTGAGGATAGACAATATTTTGTTATTAATTTATTATTTATGAGTCCTTGTTGTGAAGTAGCATCAATTTTCACAAACACATCAGCAAGTGACTTGCTGTGGAAAAAGCCAGGTACAGCTGCCCATGTGAAAATACTGGAGAGAACAGGTAGATGCCTACTTTGTCAAATGTTTGTCCCTGTGACTTATATATAGAGTAGTTAATCTGATTGGAAACTGTCTTCATTCCAGTACAAAGGGTAAGTTTGGGTTTGAAGGTGCCAGGTTCACTTTGGGTGTGAAGTGGGTAAGGTTATTTTTGAGGTAGCAATGTGGTTTTTGAGTCTATATTGAGGTAAATCACTTATTTCTCAAAAAATATTGGTCCGATTGACAAACTGTTTTCGCTCCCGTGATGCTTGACCCAAAATACATTTGTATCTGAAATGCCAAAGGTCAGCTCTGCCCAGTTTCCAACTTACGAAGAGTCCACTTCGCTTTTATAATATAGATGTGAGACTATGTGACATTTCCTTTGTATTCATATAGCAACATGGCTTGTCTACACATTTGTACTCAGTGGCCTGCTGAAAGAGCATGGACGAACCTTTGGCAAGTCAAAGATGACTTGATGCGCAGGAAACGGTAATATGGAGGGCTATGTATAGTGTCACATGACACATCTCTGGATTTGGGCAAGCTTTACCAACCTTCTCAGCTGAATAAGACCATCAGTGGCCAACTGAGCACATCAGACGAACATGTGGCAAACCACCAATAGTGATTTGATTCAAAGAGGATATACTATGTGGAATGAATTATGTGAGACAACAGGCTTGTTGCATCTCTTCTACCTTCTGGCAACATGCCAGCCCTCTCATTCAGATTCTAAAAACAGCGGCCTGCTGAAAGCAAAAGGATGAACATCTGGCAAGGCACTCCGAATACTTAGAGTGACTTGATGTAAAAGAGATATACTACATGCCAGTAAACCATGAACTGAGGACCAAAACAGGGGTCAAAATGGTGGAGAATGTTGTGAATTGAAGAGGCAACTGAAAGCACAATACCCCCAAACCTAACATGTATGAGCTGAATGCCAGTAAAATTAAAATTTTCGAAAATTAGTGAAACTTAGATCAGCACTACACAACTGCAGGGCTCTTCCTGTAAAACCTGCAGTATGTGTTGTCACCTGACAGTCAACACTGTGACAATGTGGCAGCCACTGAGATTTTACTAGATGAGCATACAATAGTGATGCTTAAACACCGGTGACAGTAACTGTTTCTGAGCTATTCTGTTTTCACTACCATGGCAGTAAAACACAGCCATGTGCTACAAAGATGACGCATTGCCAAAACAGCCATTTCACCAAATGTCATTTAGCAGCAGTAGCTAACAACCAAGCAGCATGGTTAAAGTTAATGTACAGCATGTACAGCTCTAGTAGCCAAATGTGATTTAGCGGTTGCGTGTGGCAGCAGCGTGGCAAGATGAATGAGGACGGTTAAAGTTTTTACAGGTACAGATGATTAGGGGTGTGCAGTGATGATGGTGATTTGACAGAAAATTACACACAGACTTCTGCATCTCCCTGAACTATGCACAGACTTCATGAATTCAGCCGTTATTCCCTCCATGATCAAATGTCATAATAAGAAAGAAACATATCCTTATTTCTTTCCTTCTTTTTATTTGTTTATTTATTTTATTTCAAAATAATAATTTTAATTATATAATAATGTAGGAGGAACTGAAACACTTATCGAGTCCTAACCTTTTTTTTTTTTTTTACCAAATTATAACTCAATAACTCAAAGTTGAGGCTTTTGCAGCATCATATAATAATTTTTGTTTTCACAGCATTGCATTTGAATATTTTATACAACACAAATCACTCTAATAAAGTATACAGTACACTGTTTTAAATAACACTCTTAAATTATTCCATATCTTTTAATAATGCTATTTTGAAGATTTGTTTAAACCTACCTGTTGTTTGACATGTTTTCATTTCTTCACTACAGCTGTTCTAAAAATGAATCCCTACTATAGAAATACAGTGATATTTGGCATTTGTTCTTACAGTTGGTTTTTTGAACATGCATGTTCCTCTTAGACTATACGTGGAAAAACCTTTGGATGCTCTTTGGTAACTGGAGATTTTTTTACTCTATACATGATCAGAACTGATTTGAATTTGACCAGGTTCTGAAATTTCAGTATTTTCAATTTGGTGAAGAGTGGGTTTGTTGGTTCCCTGTAAGAGGATTTGGTGATTATTCATAAGAAAGACTGTGTTTGTTGTTGTCTTGTATGTTTTACGCCATATCTCCACACAGTACTGAGTGAACAACAATGACTGATTTATAATATCCATCCATCCATCTTCTACCGCTTATCCGTGGGGTCGGGTCGCGGGGGCAGCAGCTTGAGCATATATTTAATTTTATAAAGAATTGCAATCGACTTTGCTATTTTTGATTTAATATACTTTATACGTTTCTTCCAGCTTAACTTTTCATCCATTATTACTCCATAAATTTTCTTTCAAAACTCTTTCAATTTCTACATCATATATCATTAGTTTTTTTGTCTGTGTATGTAGATCTGTTTCCAAATATTATGTATTTGGTTTTATTTAGATTTAATGTTAGTTTATTAACATCAAACCAACTCTTCACATATCTTGTTTATGTACAAATAAATAATAATGGCCCAGAGACAGAACCTTCCAGAACCCCATACTTTACATTCAACAATTCTGATTTCACCTGATTTATTTGTACATATTGTTGTCTGTTATTTAAGTAACTTATAAGTCAACATAGTGACTCCTCTTATTCCAAATTTTGTCAGTTTTGTTATTAGTAACTCATGTTCAATAGTGTCACATGCCTTCTTAAATCTAAACAGACTCTAATTGCATGCTTTTTATTTTTTCACCTTAGCTTACACGGGTAATTCGTGTTTTTTCCGTTTAAGACAAGTGAAACTGAGTGCTGTTAGAAAGGTCACGGTTTGTATATAATACACATAATTAGTAAATAATGCCAACCTAATTACAGCAGTTTATATTGTTAAATAGAAAAACTAATTTTCTTTATTTTGAGGTCATGGGCTTTCATTTTGGTTCATATTGTGATTTGTTCTAGTCCTGTTGTATCGATTTACTCATAAATCATTTGCTTTACTCTTGTTTTTGTTTTTTATGCCTCCTGTGCATCTTTTATCTTTTCATCTTATATATTTTACTTGTACTTTTTAATTTTTGCATTGTATTTGTCTTGTTTTGTGATTTCCTTACATTGTTTTTATCTTCTTTTATACAGTTTTCATCTGGTCTTATACATGTTTTATATTTTCTTTTATCTTATTTGTCTTTTGCTATTTCAAAATATGCTTTTTTTAGCTGTACCACTTTCATATTGGTCTGTCTCTTCCCCCTTTTATTTTATCTTTTATGTGTTTTTTTAGTTTTCACAGTGTTTTCATCTTTCATTTTTGATGTTGTGTATTTTAAACACATGCAGCAGAATGAGAGTTCAAAAGTCCTGTATAACTGAAACTCTACTCATGTTCAGTAATGACATACTGTACATATTAGTCCAGACTCAGTTTCCCCCTCTGACTGTTGAAGACATCAGAATAAACTGTTGCATATATTGGTATTTGAATAGATGTTTAACAGAACTCACTGTTTGGGTCTGCATCAGTTCCTGAGGTGAGGTATTTTTTTTTGTACATTTAAAGTATTCTGTATACCTAAAGTATGCAGTCCAGTGAGGTAAAAGACAGCCCCCTCCCTCAGAGGTTTCCTTTTTTGTCTAGAAATGATACTGTCTCCAAACAGCACCATCCTCCAGCTCTCCTTTTCCCATAATTCATTCACAACTTGAACTTTTACATTCCCATAATACTCTGAACCCTTGTGGGGGTTGTTTTAATTTTTCACACTGTAACCACGGTAACTCAGTTTGGCAAGCTAGGTGGCTGAGTTGTGCTGTTTGAACTTGTTGATTGATGCCATAGTGTTATACCCCACACAAGGTAGATTTCCCACAATTCACTCATCCATACAGAGACTTTGTGTGTGTGTGTGTGTGTGTGTGTGTGTGTGTGTGTGTGGGGGGGGGGGGGGGGTTCTCACATGATTGAATGA
>JAQQAE010010109.1:0-14253 GCA_029823295.1 Pseudamia nigra
AAATCTTCTCATCTGTATCACACACAGCCGGGGGAGGGAGGCTGGGGGTAGGGGGGCTTATATGTGGAGGATGGGAGGGGGGTGTTGTAGATAGGTAGGAGGGGGTACTCATCCTTTCTTATCTGCCATGTCGTCCAATCGATAACTAGGACATCTAGATAAGGCCTCGCAAGCCTTGTGCACACACAGTCGTTCCGCTGAAACACTGAAGGACACACATAAACATAAACTCACAAATATGCACGTCTTCAACACAACCATAACTTCCTAGACGGCACAGACTACGCTACACCCACACACTGTAACAAACACAACGCAAGTTCACACATGTGCACACTTACACACTCCTCTCAATCTGTCACTTCCTAAATCACACTCCCAGCAGTCCACAGGTCTAGATAGACATTTCTACTAGATTCCAAAGTAGCGACTGCCTCCGTGTTGCCCATCACTTCACCATGAAATTTGTCGGTAAGCTGTGGCGTTTTACGGTTGATTGGCCAGCAACTATTTCCTCTGGTGGAAGACACATCTGCTTTCTCCATCCTGGCTCCAACCGTTAGGGTCCCAGAAGGCAGTGTTAAATTAGAGAACACTGCAGTTTTATACAACATTGCAAACCAGCGATCATCTGGCTCTGACGTGACCTAAGGACCTTTTAGGGAAAAATGGGTGAGTGGGGAAGGTAGGCAGATAGTATGTTACTATTTTTATTTCTGTTAATACAGCAGGGGGACCGTTAGATGCATAAAAATATTTGTGTTTTTGCCTTGATTGCAAAAAAGATGCTACAGTTATAGATACTTAGCCTTAGATGTGACAAAGGTAATTAATAGGTCTAAAGCACTGACGTCATCCTGCCCTCCACTTCCACATCATATACTCAGCTGGGCTGGAGTAGGAGTGGGCAGGTGCTTGGGTATGGCTGGGCATCAGACAAACAGAGGTGGGTAGCACTCAAGTACATCTACTCCTTTACATGTACTTCAGTAGTTTATTCAATAAAATGTGCTAAGAGTAGCCATGTATTATGCGGCTACTTTGTCAACCTTAAACAGTGGAAATAAACTGCAATTAAATGAGCGAAAATGAATTAAAATGAACAAAATTGAAGGAAATGCACAACAAAATGAACAAAGAATGAACAGAAATAAATAAAATAATTGTGAGTAAATAAAGAAAAGACACAGTAAGCACAAATGAACAGACTAAGCCACAGAATGAGCAAAAATAATCAAAATAATAGAGAAATTAATAAAAAAACAATATAATCAAAAATGGACAAAATAAACACAAATAACAAAAATAGGCAAAATAAGTAACAAATTTTGTAATGACTAGAACTTGAGCATCTTTATATTTAATAGTAAACAGTGTTTAACATTATACATTTCATACATTTATCTGGGTGTGGATCTGACTCTGTATTAATAATCATTAATGTATACTTTAAATTGTTTTTTCCTGTACATACAGTAAATCAAACTTGTCTGTCTGTCTGAACACTTACCGAACTACTCATTTTTACTTCTACTTGAGTCAGTATAATTATAAAGTGAGAATACTTCAGTACTGTTTATGTGTACTCACCACTGCTCATGGAGGGAATGTGTATTGGAAGAAATGCTATTGTTTCCCACCTACATTAAAGACTTTTTACACCTTTTACATAAGAAAAATAACCCATAATCTTTAAATGCTACACAATGTGACATAAGGACGAACCACAGAGACCGACCAAATGTGGCCAAACAGTGAGCATACCCACACACCTGCTCCTCAGTTTGGTCCTTCCACAATTTCACCTTTACTACGTAAGCTACTGCATGTCTAGGTTGGGGGTGACACTGCAGATTTGGCCAGTCTGGACTGTGTTTGACAGGGGTCAATTACCTAAAATGTAATTTATCAGATCAAAATAAAGAAAAGGGCAACATCTGGAGCTTGTTGGCCCTCTTTATGATGTATGCAATTTACAAACACAGCCTCAGTGTTTCAATCATTCAACCACCTTCTTGAAAGGGCGAGTATTGCCATATTTTCACATATCCAGAAAGTTTAGATGGAAACCTCTCCTTACGCCTTTTGTTTGCCCTCTCGCATAAAAACTATTGGCTGTTTTGTTCATGTCCAGCACACAGAGCTGACTGTCAAGATGAAAGTCACAAACTGGCATAGAAACCCCGAGGGAGACGCATAACCCAAATGTACACACAAGCACAAGTACAGTATACATATCATATCAAAATAATGTTCCGATGAATATCAATATCCCATATGTACAAGGGAGCTTTGACACCTTATGCATTTGGCACAAACTGCAGGTTGTAAAAGCTACTACTGACCATTTTCCAGAACAAGCCAACAAACTGAGCTCAGATAAAAAGGGTGATCTTGGTCTGACTTGAACTGCACAAAACGTTATGAAAGACTATTATCTATTATGCGAAATAAGTAGAAAAAAAAAGAAAAATGCGCCATGATGCCACATCAAGAGAGAAGTAAGAGATATGTGAAGATGGGAAAGCTTTTCTTCCTGAAGAAAAAGACATGTTGTGTAAAATACTTCAGTGCACTCATTAAAATGTGAAGTGAAACTAAAAATATATGGATCAAATGTGCTTAATGTACATGTGTTTTCATACATAAAGAAAAATACGGTAAAATTGGTATGCATCTTGACGTAGAGATGAACGAATTACAGTACATGATGTTTCAAAGTTCATATCTCATAGGCACTGTTTTGTTTTATCTTATTCTGAAATTCCAGACAGCTCTTACTTTCTTTACTCCTTTTTCTTCATGCTCCATTTCTGTCTTGTCTTTCTTTATATTACTAGTGCAGCTGAACATTTCGACACCCGTGTGTAAGCTGGAACATTTAGTGTGTAAGTGTGTGTGTGCAGCTGGATGACTGGCCAAGGTCTTTGAACACTAAGACCTGGATGAAGGATTGAAAGGCCCCTTGAAGCCCCCTGGAAGCCCCTTCAGCCAGCGTTGACACCCTCCAGGGGCTGAGGAGCTAGGGAAGGGAGATCAAAACTGGAGAGAGGAGGCCAAGAGGTCGACGTGAAGCAAAAGATCCGGGGAGCATCTACAGTCCAAGGAAGTATCTGTGGTCTCTGCAGAATTTCTAAAAGGGTCAGTGCAGCGTGCAAAAAAGGCATCAAAACCAGGAAGAGTATGCTTGTGTGAAATGTTGACTACTCCAGAAGAACGGACTGAAACATCTCTGAGTGGCTGTGCCAAGCCCAGTGGCACCGGTTCCTTTGATGAAGGGGATGATCTGAAAGATACTAAGCCGAAATGTTTTCACATGCCTGTTGAATTCTGGAAAGTTGAACTTCAGGTCATTACAAACAACTCTGAAAACAATGATTTCAATGGGTTTATAGTATTTATAATTTATGTTCAAGCCATTGCAAAGGTTTGTCATTTGGCTCCAGGTTTCATTCATGGTTTGTGTAGAAGGTGTTGCAGTGAAGTGAGATTCTGACCCATCTGTCTGTCCCTCTGTTTTACCTTGGCCTCTCCTTTAAGTATTTTGTTAAAGAACAAACTGTTTAAAAGCCTCTTTCGATTGCCTCCTACTCACTACTTTGCAATTCAACGAGAAACAATTAAACAAGTGAGTAGCCTTCGCCATGACATCGAAACAGTGAAGCACTAGAGATGGTGATCAATACTGTGTCTGTGATTCACAACATGAGGTCAGTGAACTTAGCAGCACACTATGTAGGCTAATGGTCATTGAATGCTGGTCTGAATGAATCCCTCGCTGAATCCTCTGGTAATAATCTTTAATTTCTGCTCTGGCACTTTCCACAATTAGTCTGCCCCCGACTCATCCATCACTGGCCAAAAAAAGACACCTGGGGCACATGAGAATGAAAAACAAAAATGAGTCAAGAGATCACTTTTCATTTAATTATTTATCCATTATTTTTGTAAACAGAGTTGTTTATGAGCAGTGATGAATATTTTCTGTCTGTAATCAGTGGATTCTCTCAGTCTCTCCATTTTGCTCATCTGTCTGTTTCTCTTCTAACCTTCATCAGTCCAGTGTAGAGCAGCTGAAGACACATATGGGCATTGATTTTCGCCCAGAGCCATGTGGGCTGAACTCAAAGGGAGCTTGTCAGGAGAGTCGGCAAGAGGGAGAGCAAGGGAGAGAAAGAAAGTGGGAAAGAAAGACAGAGCGAGGCCGGAAACCTCCCCAAATGAGCATCTGACAAAAACAAGGTACTGGCCTGACCCTCAGCACCTTTGACATGTGCAAAGTCTAAAGATGCTGAAAAGATGCTGAAACAACAGGGAAACAAAAGGAAGGAGGCAAAAATAACACAAGAAAAGAAGCGGCTTTCATTTCCCCACTTTGCGCTTGCCTTCTCTACATTTTCAACAAAGAAATTAATGCTCACTTCGAGTGTGTCTGTTGGGCCACAATCTGTTTGCATGCTTTGATGTGCTCATTGCAGCCCCCTCTGAAGTCCTGAGTGCCGAGTTCCTCTAACAAAGGGAATAAAAAAGAGGATAAAGAAAGACGAAAGAGGGGCCTGTTTTTGTATTTGGCTAGGCACCGCATGTATTCCTGGCGGACATTCTGCCTTCAGCTCCCGTTCTCATTTCGCTCTCTATCTTTCTTTCTTCCTCCTTTCCAGTGCTGGTTCTTGTTGGAAGGTAAAGGCTCGAAGAAAGTTAATGATCAAACAGGTAAATCTTATTTTCTTTGATGTTTATTTATGTCTTTTCTCCCTCCCGACAGCATTCTCCCCAAGACCCCACACAGGTTTGCTCTCTTTCCAACTTTATGTGTTGAAATGTACCTCTTTCAATGTTTGTAACAGGTGTGAATACTAAAATACAGAACACTGAATTATGTCAAGGGCAAAATACTTTATCTTAAACTATATTAAAAATCCACTTTAAAGCTGCCATCAGTGGGAGAAACTAGAACAAGCTATGAACAGTAACCTACTAACATATTATAAAGTTGATTTAGTAGACAGTTATATCGAATTCATGATCCTGATTGGTTCATTGATGAAGCACCTCTTTCTGAGCTCTTAGCTGTGAACTTTAGTCTGCTTATACCACCAGCCTCTCAATCTTAGTTCTTTAGAAGGAAGCCACTCATTGTAAACAAAACGTTCTCTACATACTGATTTCAGAGGTTTTCCTTCTATGTGCCATGTGTCTTCCTCTCAGTGATGATCATGTATTCTTACCTGGTCAGACAGTCAAGTGTACAGGGCCAAACACCTGCAGCCTAAACCAGACAGCCAGTAATCAGCATGTTCAAATCTTCCACTGCTCTACGTTTAAACGATTTTGTCAATATTCCAACATGTTATCGTTGTATTGATTTAATTATTTGAGGTATATTATTGTCTCTAAGATCCTGTTGACCTACTCTACAAGAAAAAAAAGCGGTGCTTGCTTTTACAAAACATTCCCTCTTACTTCACTGTATAAAGACTTTCCTCGTGAAAGTGTACACTGCAGGTCCACTTCTGTGCAGCTATATTTCTGCTGTGCGAAATCAATCACCGCCCTCAATCTAAAAGACACTCACATATCCCCTGTTTCACATCAAAGGTGTGTCTGTGTTCTCAGTGTTGTGTAAGCCTGTTCTTATTCTGTACACTTGACCTTCTGGCACCAAGGCCCAGTTATGGCTGATAGAAACAACAAACAAAGAGCGATCTCTATCTCCCAGATCATTACGCAACCCACGCCGGGGAAGGCACTGTACAGAAATAGCCAAAGGGCAAGGTGGACGGCCCATCGTCAGGGCTCATCTTTCACACAGCCTGTACACCTGCATGTCAACACACACACAGAAACACACACACACACATACCTTCAGACATATAAAGATGTATCATACTCATGTTTCCAGGCCCACATAGGGACATGCAGCTACAGTACGCGTGCACATACAGTACAACAGCTTCTGTTGTCATGTGATAAATAAGTCTGAACTTAAATCAAAGGGTATGGGCTCTAAGAAATAGCTGACCCTTGAGGCATATGAAAACCTTTCAAACTACACTGTATACATTTAAAAATACATGGAGGGCAAGCAGCAAACAAAACTGTTATTGTGTCTCCTGACAGTGTGACCTTTTGGGGATATGAGGTTTTGTTCAGTAAACACCGATATGGATTTATGTACAACTATGTGTCGTTGAAGAGTCTATGACATATTACACACAACACAGCACCCCAAGTATGTTGGCATGCTAGCATGCAATATTTTTTATAAATAATAGCAAAAGTATGAATTGCACTTTAAAGTGCAATTCATACTTTTTTTTATTGTTGTTAGGTTGGGAGATGTGGGTATGCAGTAACATCTAAACAAGTTAGATGGCCACAGATGAAGTAAATGAATTATGAATTAAATGAGTACCTTCTTTACCTTTGTTGTAAAGTGTACAACTCTCCTTTTGTTCCGTTTACAGACAGCATTATTCAAACTCTCCACTCTGCTCGCAGGCAGCACAAGAGAGGCTTGAGGATAGACCTGGCATTGGAACACATGGAAAATTTAAAAAAAGGTGAAAAATAGACAAACAGACAATGAGTTTCTGGTGCTTTACAAAGTTCACTCTATGGCCATATTAACCCAGCCACGCTATAGCAAAAATCTGTAGGAAGGTCCCAGAGAGAAACAGTTCACTTCAGTGTTTGTCAAGTGTGAACTGCTTCTGCCCTCTCAGTTTAATACAATTCAATTCGATTCGATTCGACGCAATTCAATTTAATTGAATTCAATATTTTCATTATTATAATTACAGTCTTAAATAACAACATATTGTGTCATCCTTGACAAAATATGTACTGTTTAGCACAGCAGAACACAAAGCAATTTGCAGTGGATATACAGCACTCATCACTCACTCATTCCACAAGAAAATGTACAGCAGTGCAAAATTTAAGTCCTTTTTGTTTGCAAAGAATAAAAGTCCAGGCAGTAAAGTGAGATGTTGTGTGAGTGGTGCAGTGTGGTGATGGATGGGAGCAGAGGGTGGGGGGACTGTTTGTTCAGTAGCGTTAATGCCTGAGGTTAGAGGCTGTGGGCCAGTCTGTTGGATGGACCTATGTTTTCACCCAGAGGGTAAAAGGTGAAACAAGTGGTGTGTAGGGTGATGCTGATCATGCACAATGTTATGCACACGACTTAGACAGCAGGTCGTGTAGGTGGTGCTGATCTCCGGGGGACTGGTCCCAACGATTGCAGGTCAGTATGCTACCAATAGCACATTGGTAGAAATTCACCATGGGCTGATCAGGGATTTTCCGATTCTTCAGTTTCTTTAGATAGAAGAGATGTTGCTGAGCCTTTCTTACAGCTGAGGTGATCTTAGTGCCCCAGGTCAAGGCCTTAGTCATAGTCATACCCAGAAAGTTGCATTTTGCAATTTTGTGCATCATCCCAATAGAGAGTGGCGTGGGAGGTGATCATCCTGTTTTACAGAAACCCACCATCATTTCCTTGGTCTTTTTAATGTTAAGGGCCAAGTTGCAGTTCTCACCATGATGCCACATATTGTACTTCTGTAAGCGGACTGGTCATTGGGGTTGATGATGCATCATGATGAGATTAGTCGGAAAGCTCAGCGCTGCTGTGTCTGCGTGCACTGCCGTATTTCACTGATGCTGCTCTGATTTGCTGGAGATAAAACTGATGCTGTGATTGGCTGGTGACACAAATGCTCTCCTCGCAGGAGGAAAAGCCTGAAAAGAGAAAAATCAGACCAGCATGCACTGACATAGGGACAGAAATGAGGACTGAGAGGATCATTAATGGATAAGACTTTTTAATTTATTTACATGATTTAGGAAGCATCATTTCATTGGGTTACAAGTGATAACTGAGTTAAAGTTTAGGTTTCTGTCTTAACATTTGGTGAATATTTTTGTAAGGATAAAGGGAATGAGACAGGCTGGAGTAGGTGTAAGAAACAGGAGCCATGGATCTAAAAGGGCCCAACTGTTCCAGTGTTGAGTGATAATGACCTGAGAGGCAACAAGGGAGATCATGAGTGGTCTATGTAGGCTACTGGGACTAATGGCAGAATGATTAACAAGTGAGTGGCAAGTTTTTTGGCTGGCAAAAAAACGTGTGGGGGAAAGTGGTAAACAGGAGTAGAGGGAAAGACGCAGAGACAATCTGGAACCAATCTGCTTTGAAAGTTTAGTGTGGACCTGAATGTTGTGGGTTTAGAAATGGGACTGCATATCATAACGTGCTTTTCCAGCTATGTGTAGAACACCAGGGAGAAGAGGCTGCATGGACTCACTTTAAGTGTGTTGGAGAAGAGTTCAGTAAAATAAGGCGCACATCCTTTCAGTTTTCTACATAGATAAATGGGTAAATTATGCACAAATACCCTAGATTTGGGTTTGCCAACATTTGCAATCTCAAAACCCATTTTTGGACAAAAAGTAAAAATAAAATCTGTCTGGAGTCACAAAAATATTTGGCCCTTTGTTAATTTTCTTTTTTTTATTGTTCTTTTGCTCTTGTTTGTTAAATTTTAATTGTTACTTCATTCATTTTTTCATTTTTGCTCATTTTGTTGTCTCTCATTCAACTTCTCTGATTTTTTTTGCCAATTTCTTAGATTTTTTTAATCCGCTTTCTTGATTATTGTGTTTTTTTTTTGTCTTTTTTGTTAATTCTACTTGATTGAATGCTTAATCTTAGTCTTCAATTAATTTTGTGTTTTTTTCATTTCAATTTCTGAAATGAATTCATCATCTGTGAATTCAATGTGAATCTGACTTAGCGTTGATTTTTTTGAGACTTTTTCGTTAGATTATAGGGAACAAAAATGAAATCCTCAAGTATGAATGTAGGAGACTGTCATAATTTGTTAATTCCACCCCTGGGCAAAGTCACAAGAGCTGCTAGAGTGGGGCAAAAGAGCTGCATGTGACACTGGAGCCACAGGTTGCAGACCCCTACCCTAGATTGTAAAAAAATGTTATAATGTCTGATATCTCCTTTTTACCAAAACCTTTGAACAACACACAGTTTGATCAAATGCAAACAAAAACCAAAACTGGATTAAATTCAATTTCAAACTGCTACTCAAAGTACAGCAGGAACCAGTACCTGTAAGGTAGAGCCTGTGCTTGAGAAATTTACTCAGTTTTGAAATTGTATCTCTGACATGGTTCACTTGACACAATCATGGTGATTTAATACTTGACCTGTTGACCTTTTTACAACCTGTCTGATAACGTGGCTGCATGTCTCTTCCTCGGTCAGACTTTGTCATAATGACATTGTTATGTAACCAGATCCCAACAGCCGTGACAACAAATGGCAAAATCTGGGTTGTGGGAAGTAACTAGAATCATTCAATAACTACTGTACATGTTTGCACAGAGGCATATGCTAGTAACACAGTTATAAAGGGGATATCCATTTGTTTATTAGGCAGTGCCTTTGGCTGGGCAGTACCCAACCATCAAAGGCTTTGCCCCAATAACAGAGAGCCATCACTAAAATAAAGCCGAGTTTCTTATTTCTCCCCCCCTCTCCCACTGCCATCTCTCATTCCTCCCCTTAGGGCTCTTCTGTGAAATTAAAATAAAGTGAATGAAGTTTCCCTTTGAAGAATGGACTGATAGAGAGAAGGGGCTAAAACGACAGAATGAGAAAGAGACAAAGGGGAGGAGTGAGCAGTCAGGGGCCTCGCGGAGACTGGGCGAGCGAGGGGCAGTATGCTTGGAATAGAGTGAGATACAAGGGGCTGGGGGGCAAGCGATGGGAGCGCAATTAAAAGTGCACACACTGGCAAAAATCTGGGTGCTTTCAAGGCAGAATAGCCGCAGACCTCTTCAGGGAACTCATCACACTAAGGCAGTGTGTTTGAAGATTTGGTGGGCTCCACTAACTGACGATTTAAGACAGTCCAGGAGGTACCACAGCCCTCCATTAGGCCTTTCTCAACCCCTACTTTTCTTACTTCATTTCATTATTCCTTGCTTGATTCCTCATGTGGCTGGTGCCAGCACTAAGCATTTGATCTCATCTTGTCAATTTGGATGAAGTTTGTCCAGTCTATTGTCTGGTCTTGAGACTACTGACAGTAAAGTACACATATTTTTTGAGACAAAAAATTGAAGTGCCCTTTGTTATTGAGAAGGTTGCTTTTGTCTATTTTAATTCATTTTAACTCTTTCCCTGCCATTGACAAATTATTCAGTCATTCACGAGACAAAGCTTCCCTGCCAATGACGAGTTTTTCTAGCAATTAATGTTTTTGAAGTTATCATGTAGGGGCCATCTTCGTACATCTTTTAAAAAAATATGATAATCCAAGGTGAAAAGACAAGCAAAGAAGAATATGTGACAAGGAGGGCATGCTATGCCATGTGTTTACTACATGATGTACTGTGGAGAACCATGCAGCACCAGAGTTACATACAATGCTACATAAAACAAAAACAGCAACTGACAGAGGAAGGCACAGACACATTGACAGTCAAAGACGTGAGGATAGCAGGGGACACAATTACATGAACAGACATGTAAATAAGAGGCTCAGACATGGCAAATATCACAGACCTGCGCAACATATGAGACTAGTCAGAAAGCTGTGGTAAAGCTGCAATAAACTGCCATAAAATGTGTAGAGAACTGGCAGAAACATGAATGACAGAGAGACCAAGTGAAATGGCCGAGGCCACTTTGAAACACAAACAGATACAGAAAGGACACGCGTTGATGCGGGAGTGTGATACAGAGACGAGGGAGAAGGCATAGACATGGAGACAGGAGACGTGTGAGGATGAAAACCCTGGAGATGTGGACAGAACTGAGGACTGAGATTTAACAGATGAGACAATAAATGGAACATAGTATGTCTCACAAAAGAACAAATGTCTATGAGAGTTTTTTGTTTGAGATTCTGTCTTTTTTATGAAAATTACCAATATTCAAGCGTGGATATAAGAAAAATTGAAGACTGGGGTTATTTTCTTTCTTTTGATGTATTCACTGTCTTTCTACTCTTAAAGAAACATTTTCTTTGCGTATTGAAAAAATGAGAACTATCATCAAAAGTGCTGGCAGAACTTTTTTATGAAATGCTGGCAGGGAATTACAGTGAATTCCAAAAATAGCCAGACCTTTCAATATACCAAATGTCTCCACGGGACCTGACATACAGTGAATAATAGCTGGACAACAGAACTCGACAACACTTCTGTCAGTAGAATTAAACAGTCATGGTGGACTTTTTTGCTCTTTTTGAATAACCAGCTTTTGTTTTTATTATTGAAACACTGGAGTGCAGCATTTTCATATTGCAGTGATCCCTTACTGAACTGGATTAACAAACCCTCTTTTGCCTCCTTTACAGTGTGAGCTTTGTCAATAAGACATGGTACTACAGACATGCTGGCTTAAAATTTGCCTCTTCACAGTTTCTAATACTAGAAAATGTGACCATATTTCATTTAGAACCCAGCACATCTGGAGCTGTTTACACAGCTATATTGTTCAGTTTGGATGAACAATGTTACTGTTATTACTTTAGAATATGTAATATAATTGTTTTAGTGCTTGGTGTGGACAGTCCCTTACTGATGGTGTTCCCCAATAGGACAATCTGCGTTTAATTTTTCATATAAAGAAGTTTCCAAAAGTCCTTGAGTAAAAGAATATATAAATAAATGAAACATAATATCTTCCTTCTTTTTTGGCACCATATTACCTGGCTGAGGCAAAAGGAGGAAAGATAGTTTCTCCAGCATTGGAAACTAAAGGCAGACTTGCTTATTTGTTTCCCTTTTCCTGCTTATGAGCACATCTGTGTTTTCATTTTTGGTCGCAAGGCAAGGCAGACAGCAAGACCCATTTAAGTGTGTGTCAGTGTGTATGTGTGCTCTCTGTGATATCAATGGGCCATTCTCTCCTTTCCTCACCTTGTGAAAGCCATAATAGCCAGTGATGGATCGCATAGCTGACGTGTCTAATTGCATTCTAGTGTGTTAGGTAATGACAGCTGTTTTAAGGGCAAAACTCACCCACTGTGAGTGTCAAACCCTGTGCAGAATACAAAACACAGACACACACTTCAATTAAAAGACAGACGCTAATTGTTTCATTTTGTTATATGTACACTTACAGTATTATAAAAGGTTTGAATCTTACAAAGCACTTTGCAGGAATATAATGGTATTTAATCCTGCATTAACTGAAACATTCTCATGTCTTCAAGTCACAAGCACTGTTTTTTAGTGAATTAAAAAAAATTGAAAGGGGAAGATGACAGGAAAAACACACTCACCAGAATAAGATGTTGTCATTGCACATTTCTGTAGACCATATGGATCTGTAAACCATACCTAAAAAGAACCAATGCCCTGGCTATTTTTTTTTAGGTTTGGACAGCTTTGGTAGAATTAGAAATGTGGTTTTGATTATGCTTAAAGTAGTTACAAAACCAAACATAGGATTTTCTTCACTTTGGACATTGACCATCCCTGTAGAAGTCTGCAGAGTTATTATTTATGCCGAGGAGGTTATGTTGTCGCCAGTGTCTGTCAGTTTGTTTGTTGTTTTGGCTGTTCGCAAAATTATGCAAAATCTACTGATGCAACTTCCACAAAATTTGGTGAAAGGGTAGAAGAACCCATTATTTTTTGACATGGATTCAGTTAAAAAGGTGGATCCAGGAATTTTTTTTGCCACTTTCTTTAACACTGCAAGATAGATTCTCAGTCACCAAAGTCATACTGTAGTATCCAAAGTGTGTGGTTCTCTTCTGGTGACTAGACTGGTTGTTTTGAATTGAAGAGGGTTCACTATATATCAAGGGAGCTTCTTCAGCTCTAACTGGTCTAATGTGGAAATCCAGAATTAATATTCAGTGACCTTTGAAGACAACAACGTTTGGATCTTGGCCAGGGAGGATAGGTGGTTTGAGTATGGGGTGAAGGAAGCCATGTTTGTGAATCTGGAATGACCCTCTCTGAATAAAGGGGGAGGACTAAAGCCAGCCGCACATAGAAAAACGGCACTCATCTCAACTGGAAATCAGCTTGATGTGCGGCGGTTCCTGACCCAGATTTTTCAGTCTTGACAACGTCCTGACAGAAATTGTGCCAATTAAACATGTTGAATTGCCAGGACTCAATGTCGGCAATGTGCGGCAGTCACGACTCCGACTTTGTGACTTTTATCACTGGTGGACATGTGTGTCACAACACAATCAATGTTTACTGTCAGTAGATGACGCCAGTTCCCAGGCATGAGTTATAGTGTCAATCTGCAGCTGTTGCGAGGTTCCTTCAATCATGACTGATCCCAACGCAATTCATAGAGTTGCATTGGGATCAGTCGTGTTTCTCTATGTGTGGCCGGCTAAGACACACTCTCTCACCCGTTTGCCATTTACTAAAAACCACTCTGTTCTTAGAACATTCACATTCACCCTCCTCCTGTCACCATCCTGAACCTCTAACAACCCTCTACAGCCCTGCCTCTGCCAGGGACAGGAATCCCAATGACCCTGTAATGACCCTGGCCCAGGTGAAACTAACACCTCCTAGGACAAAAGGGTGGAGTCCTGAGTGACTGAGTATAAATTCTGGATTTCTGCATTAGACCAGTTTGAACTGAAGAAACTACCTGGATAGGTGGTGAGACGTCTTCAATCCAAACAGCCAGTCCTGTCACTGAAAGAAAACTACACACTTTACACTGCAAGATATTGTTTTATGAGATTCTCTGTAACATTTTAGCCAATCAGGTATTGATAATGATGAAATAAAAACACATATTTAGGAAAAGGTTTCTGTGGATATATTTGCTTTTGTGCAGATTCAAGTAAAAATGAATGTGTGGCTGCTATAATGGAGATTCAGAAATGTTTTTTGACATACCTTTGAGTTTTAGAACCTTTCCGAGACAAATGTTACCAGTTGTGGTTTGGATCAAGAACTCTGGGAAGAGTGTACCATGGGCCTTGGTGGAGGTCTTCAATCTACTTCGCGCCATTCTAGTATTGGAATACTAGAATACTCTGTTACACTCAATTCCATATATGGAATTCCATATATGGAATTGAGTGTAACAGAGTACGAGAATGGCCTCCTCCATGAGTCACCATCTTATCGTGGTGGAGGAGTTTGCGTGTCCCAGTGATCATAGGAGCTATGTTGTCGGGGGCTATATGCCCCTGGAAGGGTCACCCAAGGCAAACAGGTCCTAGGTGAGGGTCCAGA
>JAQQAE010010110.1:0-14253 GCA_029823295.1 Pseudamia nigra
GGTGGGTGGGGGGGGGTTGTGTGTGCTCCTTCACTACCGAATCAGCTGAAACCACAGACAGCCCAACCAGAGCGCCGTCCAAATCCCTCTGCATGCAAATTAAAAACGCAACAATAAACGTGGCAAAGGAACAAGGTGGGCACACAGGCTTTACGGCCCCCTCTACTCGCTCGCCTCTGTCTCGCTTTATGTCTCTCACTCGCTTTCTCTCCCTCTCTGCTTTCTCCAAAACCCCTCCTGGGTTTGATGTGGCTTATGGGAGGAGTTGGAACAGGGGACAACCAAACTGCTGAGTTATCTCTTGCATGCAGTGTGGCAGCGTGGCTCTGCCCTCTGCATGAGTGTGTGTGTGTGTGTCCATGCGTGTTTGTGTGCGGACCAGCAGCACGGTGTAATCCTGTGGAAATGAAAGGTGCTGCCGCACACTGGCCGGGAGATTACGGCGCCGCTCTGTCACACTGCCAGGACAGACTACCCGGCTCAGCGAGTGTCCCCCCTGAAACAGACAAACACACACCTCGCTACTTCTCTTTGACACTCCCGTTTCCTCCTCGTCAGTTCCACTCCCTGACCGGCCCTCCTCCTCCTTCATCGGCTCTTATCCCTTTACAGCTCTCTCATAGCTTTACCACACCCCCCACTCCCACATGGCTCTACACATTATTTCCCTTCGCACACGCTGTCGAGGTTTGGGTCATCACGTCAGAGCCTGGGAGAATGCGTCACTCATCCCCTGCGGAGACCGTATGGCTCTGAAGTCCCTGTCCTGATCTTCATCGGTCTTAACCCTTTAAGATGCAGAAGGGGGGTTAATGTTGTTTTTCAGATATATTGGTAAAACTTAAATAGCAGTTAATATTATATTTGCCTTGTTGAGGATTGCATGAATTAACCGATTGCAGAACAACACTAAAGTCAATTTCTGCTTTTTTTATGTCATGGGCAGTGATGTTGGTTTTTGAGATTAATCATTCTGTTTTATTTGCCCTAGGGTAGGGCTTAGGGAACAGATAACTTCCAAAACACTAGTTATGACATAGTGGAAGTAAATCTGGTTGCAATAAAGTATTATTTTTCTACTGTATACTGCCAGAAAAAGATGAGGAGCAGTAACTCATTGGTGACTTTGCAAGGTCTGATTTATTTGGTGATTTGTTTGAGCTCAGTCATTTTCTGTTTCAGAGAAAATGACGAGTGAAATTTGTATTAAAAAACACATTTGATCACTGACTTAATGTGATTAGTTTTATGTTTTGACCTAACATTCAAGAAATAAAGTAATGGGCAACACTGGAGCTGGTCGCCCAATAATCAAAAGGTTGGCGGTTCAAACCCCTGTCCTAGTCGTTTGTCATTGTGTCTTTGGGCAGGACACTTCACCCACTGTGCCTTGTATGAACGTGAATCAATGAATGTTTGGTGGTGGTCCGAGAGGCCGCTGGCGCGTATTGGCAGCCACATTTCCGTCAGTCTGCCCCAGGGCAGCTGTGGCTACAGACGTAGCTTATTACTACCAGTCTGTGACTGTGGAGTGAATTAAAGGAAAGTTGAGTGTCCAGAAAGGCGCTACATATCCTATCCGTTACTGCAAATCATGAAAGATAATGAAACTAAATCAACAAAAAAGAAACAAAATGAAAAAAATGAGCAAAATGATCAATAAAGACTACGTAAGAAGCGCATTGAACAAAAATGAACAATAGAAGAAAAATGAACAAATTATTCCATAAAATGAAGGACATTAAAATCCACCGTTCAAAGTGTTTTGTCATTTGCACAAACATGTTTCCCTGTACGGTGAAATTCTTTCTAAACAATATAAAGTCTAGTTGTAAAACCGATAAGTAATAATATACAATAAAGACTATTTTAAAAGACAGCATGTGAAAAATCCAACAGAAATATAAGGTATGCAGATACAAACAGAGCTACAAATAAACAATGTGCATATTTGTGCAAATTAATGTGCAGCATCAAGTGTATGTGCAGTTGTCAGGAATTAAACAAAATAATCAATAAAATGGAAAAATAAAATATGATGAGCACAGTAATGAACCAAATTAATCAAAAGAATGTTAAAAAATTCTGAAAATAATCAGGAGTATAATTTTGTGTTTTGTTTTTTATGTTACTGCTCTTTGCCGTGTTAGGTGAGTTTACAACCGGTTTACTTTTAAGGCTGGTTTCGGGGTTAGTCACAAAAATAAACAATTTCCAAAACAAACAGTTGACATGCTGTATATTGAGTCTGTGTTTAATGTGTTTAATATTTTTAATTAGGGTCAGTGTTGTGTACAGTACACAGCAGTAGTCGGGTAAAAGTATTGGTACTTCATAATTAAGGTGACTTGAGAAGTACTCAATCATAACTACTTGAGTAAAAGTATCTAAAAAAAACTACTCAACTACTGAGTAATTTCATAACATGGAATGTATTGAACATCATATATTGTTTTCAAACAAATATTTGGCTCATTTTGTGCTTTCTTTAATTATTTTGATGATTTTGTTCCTTATTTTGTTCTTTGTTCATTTTCAACTAGATTTTTTTTTTTTCATGTCCATTTTTACTCATTTCCATGCATATTTTTTTTGTTCAGTTTCTGTTGCTTATTTTATTCATTTATGTTAACATGCTTAATTATTTTTGATTATTTTTGCTCATTTTGTTATTTTTTAGTTTTTAATGTATTTTTCATTTTCATGTATTTGCTTGATTAGTTTCTTTTTGCTTATTTTGTAATTTTTTCTCAGTTTTACTCAGTTTTTGCTCAGTTTTATTATTTGCTCAGTTTATTATTTTAACTGATTATTTTGTACATTTTTTTTCTCTTTGATCTGTGACCAAATGTGACAAGTACATTTTTTTTCATCACAAATGTAACTCAAGTACATATTAAAAAAAAAAAAAACAAAACAAAACCCCTCTCAACTACATGTAAAGGAGTAAATGTACTTGAGTACTACTCACCTCTGCACAGTTTTCAGTTTACGTTTAGTCGCATAGAAACAAACCAAATGTGACTCATGGTGTCAGGTTTTATCTGCCTGAGCTCATAAACATGTGCAGCTTCACCCACAAAATCATCAGCATCGTCCACATAAACTCCCGTCTCCAGGCGTGCGTTCGATTATTGCATTTTTACACCTGTGTAGGTACCCAAGTAAATAACGAGCTGGTCGAGTAACCACTTGAGGGGTGTGCTCTGCTCTGGTGTGACTATGTCGCCTTTCAGCAGATGAGGCACTCTAGTTGAGAGTAGTGTACATCCCACAATGCACTGCGGGTAACAAACATGGTGGAATGCAGGTTGGTTGCTGGGTCAGTGTGTGATTTATGGCTGTATACTGATCCCACTGGAAGAGTTTGAAGTACAGTGGTACTCCGGCTAAGGAACGCTTCTGGTAACAAAAAATCCGGGTACACGGGAAAAAAAAATCTGCCAAATATTTGAACCAGCTAACGGGAAAAATTTTGGGTTACGCAAGAGATGGACCCGGAAGTGAACTACCACCCGGATGTAAACAGTCAACCCCGACCCGTGAAAGCTCCCGCAGGATGTAATAGGCCGAACGCTAACCACGAGTAGCTCCACGTCTCTGCTACAGAGCTGCGGCCTGGATGTCAGGCGGCTTCGTAGTGGTGTTTGCTTACAACTGCAGAGGCTCCCGGTCCAGCGTTGTGGTGTTAGCCGGCAAGAATAGGTAAGAATACATTCTAAATCATTCTTAGAACTAATTTCATGCATTCCGTTTCAGATAATTAACATAACTTCCTTTTCAAATAATAATACTGAATAATGTGCATGTGCGGGTGTGTAATACATGCTTAATATGGGAGTTTTCATGGGTCCAGAACGAATCAAATGGTCTTACATGGATTCCTATGGAAAATACGGCTATTGAATGATTCGCCCAATGAACGTGACGCCAGAATGGATTAAATTCGTTAGCCGGAGCACCACTGTAGCGTATTGCATCAAATTGATCTATAGTGCAAGGCGGGGGTCTCAATCTCGTGCCATGGAGGGCCAAGACCCTGCAGGTTTTCTATCCAACCAGTCACTAAAGCAGGTGATTTCACTGATCAGCAATCAGGGGGGAGGAGCTAATCGGTAAAGTCTGCTTGTTGGAGAGAAAACCTGCAGGGTCTCAGCCCTCCATGTCACAGGTATGAGACCCGTGGTGTAAGGAATACAAAAATCAAAAGCATTAGTGTCAGAACGTCCGCCACTGATAAGTACGTTGTATGCCACGACTACTACCCATGTACTGAGCATTCGAACAAGCATTGCAATGCGTCTTGACTCTACACAGGTGATTACTCATGCCCAGGTCATTATTAATCGAGCGCACCCCAGGAGAAGGTCAGGTGTCAGTACCGTACCCGTCCGGCCCTCAACATGAGAGGGACGTCAGATTTTTCACAATTCAGCTTCTTCCATGATCTGCTCCAAAATGCAGAGAAATGTGGCCTTGTACTTGTCCATCAGTGAGGTAATCATTAGTATTGATCCCTGAGTGTGGATAAGAACTTACTGACACACTTTTGTGTCTCAGTGTTACGGTTTCTAACACTGTACAGATTCTCACAATGTCCATTTTTAATTGGTAGTTTAGATGCAAAGAGTTGGAGCAGACATCTGCTTTGTGTTGTGTTGAAACTCCTCACCGCTAAATAAATGCAAATGCAGATCAAACTGTTGTGAATGCATGCATACAACTAAATTTTCTAGTGGTGCATAGGGTTTTAGATTTGAGTAACACCTTGCTTACACTACTGCCAGATACACAGCCCTAATCATTAACACTGGTTGATCAAGAGGCCTGAACGCAACTGGGCCTGAATGTTGTGGTTGGAAACGGCTCCATCTGAACCTTTTCTCCTTAAATGTCTCAACATATTCATTCAATATTCATTTTAAACATGGACACAGATTGTGTTATACTAGAGTGCTATGCAAAAGTCTCACCCCACCTTGGGTTTTTTTGTCATTATGACCATTAACCTGCATAAAAATGAATCAACGGGAGCAACACTCGCAAATATCCATTTTTAGATTGTTTTTTGCAGGATTAGAAATAAAAAATACAGAAAATGTGTACAGTATAAACATAAAAATCAAGAAGTAAATGAGGTAAAAGTCCATATTGAGTGTCCACTCCAAAGTGAACCAAACAATAAGAACCGTTTAACATGTGCAGCTGAATGAAATCTGGCTTATGTGAGCTACATCTTTTATTTTGAGCCAAACAGTTCAGAACATTTTAAGTGTGTAGGGAGGTGACATTAATACTTGACACTTCACTGTGGAGGAGTGGAAATGTTTGTTTCTATATTCCCTGTGTATTCTGGATGTGTGCTCATTATAATCTGCTAAAACATCAAACGTGAAGCAGCCTAAAACCTTTGCACGGCGCTCTATTTTGAGAGAGATACTTTTACAGATGCAAAATTAAACATTGATCGCAGCTTTGCATTTTTGAATCTCAAACAGGATTTATGGCTAATTTTAAGATGTTAGGACATAAAATAATGATTACACCGATGTAAGGTTGATAAAGAAGGAAAACCCGGAACTCACTGTCACTGGGGGATACTGCAGCAAACCGATCGTCACATGCAGGGTTCCCACGTGTCCTGGAAAACCTGGAAAATGACTGACCTGTTTTCCGGTCATGGAAAACATGGAAACTGAGAAGAAACGGATTCAAGTGTCCTGGAAGAGCTTAAGCGGTCCTGGAAAATTATTGTTGCTTACTTAGTTGATTGTTTTGTTAACTTTTAGTGTTATTTAGTTCATTTTTGTTAACTTAGCTGATTTTGATGATTTTTCACCTTTTGTTGCTTATTTTGTTTTTTGTTGCATTTTGTTGTTTGTTTGTTTTTTAACTTGAGTATTTTGATAATTTTTTATAATTTTTTGCCGGTATTTTTTGTTAAATTTTGTTTTGTTTTTCATTTTTTTAACTTGATTATGATTATTATTTTTTTTGGTTGACTTTAGTGTTTTTTTTTATTTACTTTTATTTTACATCATTTTTGTACGTTATTGCTTATTTAGTTTTTTTTTGTTAGATTTTGGTGGGTTTTTTTTTTAATTAACTTCTGATCATTTTAGTAATTTTGTGCTTTTGTTCATTTCTCTTCATTATTTAGAACATTTTTGCTCATTCTTTTGTTTATATTGTTTTTTCTTTTTTTTACATATTCGATCATTTTGATCATTTTTTTCAGTTTGCTCATTTTGATTTCTGTCCTAAATTTCTGTGTTATTTTGTTCCTTCTTAACTTGATTATTTTTGATAATTTTTCAGTGACTTTTTAGATCCCGTACTTCTTTTTTTCCAAGGAAGTGTCTAGAGACTAAACTAGTGGCTTTCAGTTGTATGTTCTAGTGCTGGTCCGTGAGTGTGAACATGGTACATCGGGCGGATGCATTAATGTACGGTATAATGACCTGTCTGTCATACTGTAGCAGCTGAAAATTTCCAGGAAAAGTCCTGAAAACAAGTTTTAAGAGTGGAGACCCTGATCTGACTTGGGTTTGACCTGTCCCCTCTTCTACCTGGGGAAATCTTCATACGTCTTAAAAACTCATCAGGTTCGTCCTCGCTGTGTCTCCATTGTTTCTCCGGATAAAGTTGAGCTTCATCTGATCGTCCTGTTCCTCAGCTCTGTGTTTCATGGCCCTCTGCTGGAGCGTTTCAAATACTGGAGTCACTTTCTTCCTCCCAAGGGTGCCTTTCAATATGCTCGTGTGCGTTACTCGTCACGTTAAATTATTCCTTCCTGCTGTGTTGCTTGACCTTGGTTAATTCCCATCTTCAGCTCCCCCACAGTAGAAAACATATTTATTGCAGGTGCAGCTGTCGTCACGTAACGTGGGCTTTCTTTTGTGCATGTGTGCCGTGGTTCGTGGTGATTTATTTCAGCACCGCACACAACATATATCTGATTTTTTTTTTTTTTTTCAATTGTCCAATCAGTTGAAATGGTGTTGCATTAGATTGGGTTCATCCCAGAGCTCGATTTGTTCAGTTGCCCCAGAAACATTTTGGTGATTTTATAAGAAATATCACACTCTAAAGAAATATTGAACAGTTTATTTTTCTGCAGCAGTAATAAAACTGTATCTGTGTGTTTCTCTATATTCCAAAATGTGAGATTATCTTGTGGAAAGAGTTTTTTATTTTTGTAACAAATCAGGAGCAGTTGAAGGTTTTGTGATGAAAAGAGTAATGTTTTAGAGACATCTTTTCCATTCTATTTTTATGTTGGTAAGACAATATAGATAACAACTACAAGGTCCAAGGGAGAATATAATACGGAGTTTTAGGGGGTAGGATTATTCCTTCCATTTCTGTACCTTAACATGTTCAAATAAAGATTTTGAACCTGAGACCCTCTGGACACTGTCTAACCCGTCCGTCAGGGCTGGCTCTGTGAGCTGCTGCGCTGGAAGGAGGACCCGACCCCGGAGAACCGGACACTCTGGGAGAACATCTCCACGATCCGACGCTTCCTGAGCCTCTCGCAGGCCGAGCGCGACGCCATCTACGAGCAGGAGAGCAGCGCCATGCAGCAGCACCACAACGAGAGGCCGACGCACCTGATGCACATCTCCCCTGAGCAGCTACAGGTGAGTCAGGAGGTGTGTGTGTGTGTGTGTGTGTGTGTGTGTGTGTAGGGGGGGGGGTTCAATGGTATCCACTTACCTCAGTTTTTAACAATGTCTCAGGTGTCTGAACGACTTTGTCTGTGAGTCGTCGTCTTCTGTGCGAACTTGCATTACTCTGGTAATCACTATAAATACTGCGGCAGCAAAACTACAAAATTAAATTAGGGGTCGATGACCTATTACTACCTAAATTTACTTGCAGCTTGACATGAGATGCATGATAATTCCAGTTTTTTTGTTATTTCGTTCTTTTTTGTTCATTTTGTTGTTTTTTGTGAATTTGACTTCATTTCCTAGATTAATTTTGTTAATTTTTGCTCATTTTCTTGTTTGTTTTGTAATTATTTTAATCCATTTTTATTCAGTTAATTTATCGTTTTATTCATTTTTGATAATTTATTTTCCCTTATTGCTTTTGCTCAGGTTTGTCTTAATCTTTCTTTCTTTTGTTCATTTTCTTCATGTTTTATATTTATTATTTAATGTTTTTGTTCATTTTGTAGATTTGCATCCGTTTTGTCTTACTTTTTATTAATTATGCAGTTCATTTTGTAATTTTCTTTGATTATTTTGTTCATTTTGTTTAATTATAATGTGTTGCATCCATCAGTGGTCAAACCCCCAGGAGCCACTGGGGAGGGGCTAAAGAACCACATGTGGCCCTGAAGCCACAGGTTGCACACCACTGGTTCAAACACTAGCCAGGAGACATGGGTTCAGACATAAAAATAGATACTTGCAGAAAGAATAATTTAACAGGTTCAACCCAACGAGAAATGTTCATTTATGTATATATATCGTTTTATTAATTTTTGATAATTTTGATAATTTATATATATAATATAAAAATGTATGTGTTTTTGCTGTATTCCAGCTGAATTTACTCAATACATCTCATGATGATTCAGATATTTCTACATCAGTCTCACAGGTGTGACCTTTCTTTTGAACCCAAATTTATTGAGAAAATAAACTTCATTTAATAAACGTCAGGGCTGAACAGGTTAAAATAGTCTCAGTAATAGACTCAGGAAAATCAATGGTTCTTTCATTCCCTTCATAATCGTTTGTTGAAAACAGCAGAAAGTGTATTGATGATGATCATGGTCCCATAAAAAGGAAAAAGTGTGAATGCAAATCCATACAGTATGTGGAGAGTTTGAACACATCCTAGAATAATACAAATAGGAGAACACTTTAAATTTATGTAAGAGGAAAGAAATATCCTTTTTGTACATATTTAAGGAAAAACGCGTAATAAACCAGACTCCAGTTTATATATAAGAAGTTTAACGTTATGTGCTTATGCTTCGTGATGCCCTGGTTTGAACATTCAGGTAAAAAGTAGAATGTAAAATGTCACATAAGCAGCATTTACCACAGTCATATTGAATACTTACGTAATTTTAGATAAAATGTATATTCATCTGGATTTTTTTTTTTTGTCTTTCAATGTTTATTATTATTATTATTATTATTATTATTATTATTATTATTATAACGTCACAATTTATTTTCAATTCTGTGGAAAACATCATTTATGTACTTATCTTTATTTAACCACATTGAGATCAGAAATCTGTTTCACAAGGGAGACCAAGGCAGCAGCCAGACAAAATCAGACCAATATGAAACATACATGATACACAAATGAATAATAAACCAGAGTGACAGCTATCCAAACAGTGACATCCCTCCCTTACTGCATTCTTTGATACTATTAAAATTGTTAATGGCTTTCAGTGCTTTTAATCATGCAGCTAATAATTTAAATGGTTTGTAGGACGGTAGATGTAAATCCTGAGGAGTGGACGAAATTAAGTGTGATTTTAATCTGAATGTTTGTGGAAACGGGGTTGACAGCGTACAGCTCATATCTCAACTGAATAAACCCTTTAGCATCAATAAACAAATGTCATGTTTCATACTTTTCATTTTTTGTTTCATTTTTATTTATTTGTCTGACAACAGCGACAGTGCACATTAATCAACATTCAAACGATGTTAATGGACATCCTTGGATAAAATAAACACTTTTATGAATTGTTTTATGTATGTGACAATAATATAATAACACGCATAATAACAGTAATGATGATGATAATAATAAGACATTATAGTGTGTTATTCAGGTAAATAAATAATACATGCAGATGATAAAAGGAATGTAATGTTACAGTAAATTAAGTCAAACCACCATTTACCATTCCGTGGAATTATTTCAAATTAAATTAAAATACATCTAGCGGGGATGAATTGAACAGAACGATCCATACTGTAGTTGTGCATATTTTCCTACATTTTCCTAAGTGCTCTATCGAAACTAAACAAATACAAACAGCATATTTCTCCCCCTTTTATTTAATCTTTAATAATTTCTAGGCGTTTTGTCATAAACAGCACTTAGGGGCTTTTTTCATGAACTTCTGTTAATTAGAAACACAGAAACACTTAAAAGTTCCCTGTTTTGCGTGAAAGGCGCTCTGAAAGATATCATTAGCCTGAACTTATTTAACAGAGCCGCTTTATAAACCACATCTGGCAGATGAATGGGAAACGACACAGAAGCTCGGTGAACAGTCGAACTATCTTAATGAAGTACAATAATACTTCTATTAAAAGTCGGAGCCACAGCTGAGCACTTGATTAGTTATTTGGTTACTTGGAGACATGGCCAGTGTTTCACAAAGGCTGCCGTTCAGTGAGTAGAAATAAGGTAATAGTTCTCTTCTTTGAATTGGAACAGCTGATATGGAATGAGGGAGTTTTGTCCTTTGCATCAGAGGAGACGTGATGGAGGTTAAAACGGGGTTATTTGTGATCTAATGATGCTGTTTACACAATCCCAACCCGTGAAAATACACTTTGATTAATCTAAGGCCGCAGATGTCAAGAAACAGTCTCATATTTGAAGTTGTCAGCTTCTATTTGAGGTCCATTTGTCACGTCTGCTGAGGCCTAGGCCCCGCCCACCTGGACCAGGTCAGCTCTTGGCATGGCTCACTTCACCAGTCCTGCCCCACTGTCTTATCTCATTTGCATAAGCCCCGCCCCTGTGAACTCTGATTGGTCTGACTGTGGTATCTTTGAGAAAAGGACAGCCAATCAGGATGGGGAGCGGGGGTGGCAAACCAAATGGGACTTTTTTTTTTTTGCAAGGAAATGACACTGAAGCTTAAAACCAAACAATCACCTTTGGGGTCCAGAAACTTTAAATGTGTACGATATGTCTCCTTTTAATTTATTTTCCACATGTAAATTTCTTATTACAGTTTTAAAGTCCACATTTCTGATGCTGTAAAGCTACAACTAAAAGGTTAAACTTCTACTTCTGTTGGGAAAAATGTGGATTTGTTCATATTATTTAATTTCTGGTCAGTGCATGGATTATTTTCATCATTTTTGTTCATTTTTGTCATTATTTCGTTCATTTTTTTTTTTTTTTGGGGATAAATTGTGGATTCTTCTGCTCATTCAATTTATTTCTGGAATATTGAGTCTTTTCCTGCTTTTTTTCGTATGTTCTTTGTTTTCATTTTTTCTCAAATATTTCATAAAACTGATGCAATTGCATGTTCTGTTTTGTTCAGTTTCGGTCATTTTCTTAATCATATTGTCAGTATGTGATTTATTTCAATGATTTTGGTTCATTTTCTAGATTATTTCTTTAACTTTTGATTTTTTTTTGTTGATTATTTCTCTTAATACACAGGCATATGCGACATGGAAATTCAATCTCCATTTTTACCTTCTCATTTTCAGAGCAGAACTCATAAATGTTACGAGTGGATTTTTTTTTTTACACAGCAAATGTAGATATTATGGGTGGAACTCAGACTTAAATTTGGTTCAAATGATCTCTGAAGGGTGTTAAAAAGCATTCAATTTAAGCATGAGACCTGTCTTTAAATATTTCCAAACATTAGCTCACATTTTGTCAACCTGCACCATCCCAGCTCGATGTATTCATGGTATAAAAATCACATCTATGGGGCTTTTATGCAACTTGGCAAAGCAGCTTCTGGGCAAAGTGGTGTTTTGTAAACTTCATTATGAAACACCTATTATACAGTGTGTGACTCACAAGTTAAAATGCACAAAAAAAGAAGCAAAAAAAAAAACTGAGCATCCATTTTTGCAGGGTCAATAGGGACCATGAGATGCCCACTCACTCCCCCTGCAAATAACACAATGAAACATTTTGCGAGTAATGTGTCATGTGTTTACACTAACGGTGGAGTGAAAGCCATCGATAGCATTCTAACACCGCGGCGAATCAGGACGACCATCGCAACGCGAATTGTGTGCAAGCGGGGAGTTTGTTTATCACTGCCTGGCAATAGAGTCTGATAAGGACAGAATAGAGAGGCTGGTTTTCCTGTGAATTCCCACTGTGTGTGTAGTGGACATTGTGCCTTTCCACTGTGTGTGTGTGTGTGTGTGTGTGTGTGTGGGTGTGTGTGTGTGTGTGTGTTTCAGCTCCACTCCACAATGAGAGACACAGTCTCCCACCTCCCCAAAAAAGAAAGGGAAAAAATCCTATCAGCACAACGGATTCCACTCAGTGAGATATTCCACAGACTGAAGTGTCTGCTCCGTGCACAGCGGAGCCATTTTTCCACACAACTCAATTGATTTTAATGAAAGGCCTTATTAAGACACTGATAAGCGTTCACTGATAACATCCCGCTCTGCTCTGTGTTCCCCCGGAGCAAGTCCACATCTCCTGTACTCCACTACAAGTACAGATACACTACCGGTCAAAAGTTTGAACACACCTTCTTCGGTGTTCTTTTTTTTTTTCTACCTCCACCAAGGAGGTTATGTTTTTGCCCCGCATTAGTTTGTTAGTGGGCAACATTACTCATGTGAGTGTGAATGGTTGTCTGTCTCTATGGCTACGTTCAGACAGCAGACAAAATCAGCTTTTTATTTCACCATATGTGACCCATATCTTTTTTTTTTTTAATCACAGCATGGACAGTACAAATCCTTTTTTTTTTTCTTCTTCTTCTTCTTCCCAAACCAGACCCAGACCACTTTCATATGTGGTCCTAAATCGAATATGCATCCGATGTTTTTTTTAAAGTGAGATCAGTCTGAATGGTCATGTTGCATTTAATCCGAAGGAGGCGGGACGAGGCAAAATCAGATGCATAAAATGGACTCGGAATCCCTCAGTCATAATTTTGTTGGCTCCGACTGCACCACAACTTTCAAACTGATACACATGTTGGCGTGTGTAGCATCCATATTTACTTTTGTAAATATGGTGTGCTGCATCTTGTTTAGTTTTTTTTGGCAGTTGGCAAACAACTTATTGGTGCGTTACTGCCACTAACCGGTAAGGAGTGCACTGCATGTAACCTCACGTCTTCTTCTGCACATGCGGGTCACTTCAGAGCCATAGACTGTTCATGCTGGAGTCTGATGGATGTCGCATTTAAAATATAATGTGAACAATCATGCTAAAAAATCGGATTTCAGCAAAAAATTAGAATTGAGCATTAAGATCTTCAGTGTGAACATAGCCTATATGTGCCTCTGGCCCAGGTCGTCACGGTAAGTGAGACATGGTTCTCAATTGATTTTACCTGATTAAATAAAGGTTAAATAAAGTTATGAACAGGTTTTGGTGAAATTTTCAGGATAGCTCAGAAATGATAAAAGGACCAATCAGTTAGATTGTGAAAGTGATCTGGATCATCTGGATCCAGAAGATTTTTAAAGGATTCTTCACCATTGTGAAATACAGTGGCGTCTCGGACAACGAACTCTTCTGACAACGAAAAATTCAGATACCGGAGGAAAAAACTGCAAAAAATTTCACTCTGACAACAAGGTTTTAATCGGAGAACGAATAGTCACTTCCGGGTCTCGCCGAAGCTAACAGCTGTTAGCCAAGCTAACACAGGCTAATGGCTAATAGCGTTAGCCTGTAGTCACTTCCGGGTCTCAGACGTGAAAGACCCGGAAGCTAACAGCCGTTCGATTGGGGTTGTAACATCCAGCTGGTCTGACTTTTCTTTCACATTGCACTTTGTCAGACAAACCAAACCGTTTAAATAACGTATTCCCTTGCTCATCAGTCTTTTGCCAAGAAGGACATCTAATTCTTCATACCAAGAAAACCTGTCCTTTTCTTCTTCTAAACTGACACTTCTGTACACTGTTGGGTTTTTTCAGCCTTGTGAGTCGCTGCTCTGCTGTTCAGGTGACTCCCAGAGCCTCCATTTTCCCGCTGATTAGTTTGGACACTTCATTGTTTTTGTGAGAGCTTACCAGCAGTACCCAGAGAGAACCCACACAGACACGGGGAGATCATGCAAACTCCACACAGAAAGGTCCAAAGGTGTTAGGATCGAACCCAGCACCTTGTAGCTGTGAGGCACGAAGGTCCCCCTGCACCACCGTGTCACCCGATGTATACTCTTATTTAATTTATTTATTTTTATATCTAAGTTAATTATAATGTGTCTTTTATTGGTTATTATCATCTATTGCAGGGGTTTTCAAAGTGTGGGATAGTGATCCTCCCCTAAGAGAACTCATAAGCATGCCGCGCCCCCCC
>JAQQAE010010111.1:0-14252 GCA_029823295.1 Pseudamia nigra
AAAACACTATAAAACAGCCAACAAGACACGTCACAGTAACATCATGTGACCCTTCTGAAGACGACGACAGGAAGTTATCGAAACATGTCAAGGTAAATAAACCTACGTCTGTGTACAAAAAGAACCATGCTAAAAGTATTGACCCAGCATATTGTATCTAATAACCAGGAACTTGACATTTCTATGTAACGTGACTGTCAATTTCTTTTCTTCTAGTCCATATTTGCTCCGTTCCTGACACTTGAACTGGCCTACATGGGTCTGTCCAAATACTTTCCTAAGGTGAGTTTTCCCCGTTTCAGATTTGAATGCAGTGGTCCCTCGTTTATCGCGGGTTACGTTCTAAAAATAACCCGCGATAGGCGAAATCCGCGAAGTAGATTCCGATGGAAAAAACTGGCTCTGGCTAATGCATGAGTCTTACAACGAACGCGACGCTGGAACAGATTTATTTCGTTTGCCGGGGCACCACCGTATTTGGATTAAAGGCTGGAAAATCCCTCACCACACACTTTATACACTATTCTCACACAGGGATTTAGATTTTCTCACATTTCTCTCTTATTTAAACACTCTCAAAATCCAAACCTTCATGGATTTTAAACAAAAAATAAGTACGGTATTATAGAACTAAAGATCAAAACCTGTTTTCGGGCCCAAACATTTGTTTGAGAAACAAAAAAAAACAAACGCTTTCCTACAAAAAGAACACGATGGCCTCCAGAAACGACACATTTAATTTCAACGATCAACCTAAGAAGCCGGACACACAAGAAACCACCAATAGTGACCCACGCGTCACAGCCCCCCCCCCGGTCCCATGAAGGCCCTCGTCAACACCGCGTCTCCGTCGGAGAGAAAACCCACAAACACACAGCACTTCAGAGTCACCGCCAGCGATCGAACACCCGTGCAAGTCCGGCGAAGCTGAACGCAACACTGAGGAGATGACTGACAATGGCCTTAGCCAATCAGGACACAGAACACAAGGCGTGTTCATACGCTGTGTAAAAAATACATGAAAATTGCACTTTAAAAAAAATCCGCGAAACAGCCAGGTCGCGAAAGGTGAACTGCGATATAGCGAGGGACCACTGTAATTAATAATTTGACAGATTCTTAACCATTGTTTTAAAACATTTGTGGATTTAAAAAAAATTTTTTTTAGTCACAACCACAACGGTCGGGCTCAGCTAGATTAATCAGTTTACCCAGTAATGCAAGACAGGAAATAAAAGTAAAAATTTTCTGCTGGTGCCGCCGCAGGTTGAGAAGAAGACCAAGACCACTGTGCTGACCGCTGCCCTCTTGCTGTCCGGCATCCCCGCCGAGGTCATCAACCGCTCCATGGACACGTACAGGAGGATGGGCGATGTCTTTGCCGACCTCTGCGTCTACTTCTTCACCTTCATCCTGTCGCATGAGATCCTGCTGCTGATTGGCTCAGAGACTGCCTAGTTGTAACAGGAGGACATCATTAACCACGCCCCTCCACCCCCCAAGCACGCCCTCTGACCTTCCTTTCTATTTCCCTTCACAGCAAGCCGTGACCATGAGTCGGGTTGATGAGGGCGGTCGGGACACAAACTCACCCCCGCCGGCTTCTAATCGGCCGCTCAGTTCTGCGGCGCGTCGGGTTTCAACAAACGTGTTTTCTTACTGATCTCTGCGATTGTTCTCGAGAAACGGAAAAGCGGTTTTGCACGTGCTGACGTGAAGAGGGCGGTTACATCGTATTTACATCCGTCGCGGCCAGCACGGTTTATTTATTAAAAGGAACATGGACGGATTCCCTTTAACTGCGGTGGATGTCACCATCACACATGTTCAGAGCTGGACATTCCAGCTAGTTTCAATATTTCGGCGCTAGATAAATGATGATCGCAGAAGGGTTTGTGATCAAATAACACTAGCAGCTCCAGAAGGAGTAGTTGTTTTTGTTATATTTGGAGAAGATTTGATTTAAATTAAAATCATTTTCTTCAGTCTCTAGCTTCACACGGCTCTGTCGGGGTAAGAAGTTTTTGTCTAAAGAAGAAAGTGGGGAAGTGTCATTTTTCATTCTTAACTAAGTATATTAATTGAGGAAAAGAATAAATGGCAAACAATGAAGAGGAAGCTTGATGATTTAATGTGAAATCCTGAGGAACAGTTCAGATAAGACATGTAGTTTGAGTCTTTAGAGGGAACATTTAGAGACGTAAAAACAGGGGCTAATTAATGCTAAAATGCAACAAACAAGTCATGTTTTTTTTTTTTTTTTGGTCAAAACAAATCATGTCTTACTATTACACCACGATTCACTAACAACGGTGTGATTTGCATTTACAAAACAGGACGAACCAACCAATTTATTCGATTTTGGAAATTGAATTTTTTCCTCCGATACACACCGTACCTTCAGAACACGCTTCAGGGACAAGTGCCCAGTGTCCTGTAAGTCGAAAAATATTTCCTGTAAAGAGAAGTTGCATGAGCTTTGGCCTAATCTTTGCCTCGTGTAAGTGTATCCTCCACTGCACCAGGTGGCGCTGTGACCACATCAGCTCTGGTAATAACACACCCGCTACAACAAGTTTGCACACTAGCTGTGTCCCAATTCAGGGGTTGCAAAAGTCTGTGATCTGTACCAAAAACCCAATTTATAATAATAATAATAATAATAATACAGCTTTCTGTTACCAGTGTCTGGGTTTTAAAGAAAACATTTGTAAATATTATGGGTTCAAGGCATCGTCTGCATCTATTAGGGACAACGTGACCCTGACGTCACCCATTAGTTTCTGAAGGGTCGTTTTCAGGCCAATTGGGTTGTCACTTCCTGGCTGCCATTTTGGAGCCAAAAACTCATAGGAAAGCTAATACTAGCCGCTAGCTTACTGACACGGTAAATCTTCACCACGCAGTGTCAAACAAAGTCATATTACGGTGTCGTTAGTGCTGCAGTCGAGTGTATGTCATGTATTGCTATGAACTGACTTCGCTAGTGAGTTGAGTTACCATAGCAACATGTCAATCAAACCCCAGCACGGTAGTGATTTGTTGGCTTATTTGCAGTAATATCTTAATAACGGAGCCAAAAAGTTAAAGATGGATCATCACGTTACCAGTGTATCTCTATGGGAAAAAGGCTTGTTGGAGCCGGGCGATGGGTTCCCCCGGTGGCCAAGCGGTGGAATTGCAACTTAAAGCTACTTCCACGTCGACCTCGATGAACAGCTCAGCGTCCAGTCTGACTGAGAGGAGATAATCTGAAGATGTTTAATTTGTGTCATATATTTACTGTGTATTTATTCAATTCTAGATTGTTAAAGTAAAACCAAAAATAATATTAATTTATGGTAATTAAATGCCGCACAGGACGGTGGCGTTTCCAGACATGCATTACAAATTGGGTTTATGGTACTGATCAGATAATGATATTAAATATTACATGATTTCAGCCACGTTAGGTTTTTTTAGACACGAGTAATGGCCATCGACTGGACTTCATCTAAATTGACTCACAGCGCCACCTGCTGTTGAGGAGGACAAGCAATTTGGGGCAGAATTAAGATTGTACCAAAACTCACAATGTTTTAATTCATTTTGCCAGTTAGATTTTTTTGACAGTGTACAATATGTAAATGCCGAACTTGTAAGACATGCTGTTTTTTCTGAAACCTAATACATTATAAATACACTACCAGTCACAAGTTTGGACACAGGTTCTCCTTCAGTGGTTTTTCCTTTATTATTATTATTATTATTATTATTATTATTATTCTCAACATTTTCCGTTGATACTGAAAACATCCAAACTGGAATAGAACACATATGGAATTATATAGCAAACAAGTGTTCAGCAACCCAGAATATCTCCTATTTTAAATGGTCCAATGCTGGTCTTGTGCAGAGGAAAGGTGAGTTGGTTACTGCGTTTGTGCCACTACAACTACTGAACAAATCCCTCCATCCAGTCCAAAAAATCTCAACAACCTTGAATGTGTCCCCAAGTGCAGTCGCCAATGTCATGGAAAGTTCTTGAGATTTCTCTGACTGACCGTCCATTTCCTAAAGCAATGATGGACTTTATTTAACTGAGTGTTTCTTGATTTGTGCAGTAGTTGTAGTAACACCGTTCCTCTACAAAAGATGGTCTAAAAGCACATTAACGCCATGTCTACACATGCCCGGGTATTTTGGAATATGAAATATTCGTCGTCCATATGAAAACACCACATCCGGTCACTGATGACGATCATTTCTGAAAACTCCAGCCGAAGCGGAGATTTTGGAAAACTCTGTTTTGATGCCTGCGTGTGGACGGGGAAGTGGAGTTTTCAGGTCCGGGACAAAAATGCATCGGCATCGTGTGCGTGACCTTTGTTTATCCTGAACCGGGAGGAAACTACTGCCGTTTCTCACACAACAACAACGGCGACCGTAATCTGTCTGTGTTAGCGACAAAGTGACCATGACATCACCCGTTAGTTTCTGAAGGTCCACTTATCTTGGTCAGGGTTGCGGGGGCAGCAGCCTAAGCAGAGCGGTCCAGACTGCCCTCCCTAGCCAGCTCCTCTGGGGGGACCCCCAAGCATTCCAAGGCCGTCTGAGAGACATCGTCCATACAACCTGTCCTGGAGCTAGTTTTGACAACCAGGAATTGGTCCACCCAGACCTCCGCCTTCAGCTGCCACCCAAACCACACAGCGCCGGACTCTTACGACCCTTCCTGCAGGTGGTGGGCCCACAGGAAGGGTCTTCTGAATCGCTCTGTCTGACCTGTCACCTAGGACCAATTTGCCTTGGGAGACCCCACCAGGGGCGAATTGCCCCCTGACAAAATAGCTCCTAGGATCACTCAGGCACACGAACCCCTCCGTCGTGATACGGTGGCGATTCAAGGAATAGTTCTATTGGTGTAAGTATTAATGAACAATGTGGAAAATAATAATAAAAAAGACAACGTGCCTAAAGTTTTGACTGGAAGTGTGCGTTTCAAAGATTTTTCTTTTTCATTTCCCAAACAACATGGATTAGTACCGTTGTTACTGAATAGTTTGTGTAACAGTAGCACATTTGTTGATTCATTTTTAGCAGCAAATTAGGCCCGTATTTTTCTAGTAGAGGGTTCAGTTCCCCTCAACGTTTAACTGAACTATTATTAGTGAATGAGGGGTTCGTACTTTCGTATTGGCATCGTCGGGTCGTAACCGTTCCGGGGCGTGACCTTGGAACGGGGCGTTTCGTATTTGAATGTGCAGTGTAGTGTTTTGCACGCAGCTTAAAGCGCAGTGACCTTTGTTCGTATGTAGAAACGTGCAACTCAGGGGAAGCGTCGGGTTTGACCGGAACGTACCGCGGCTTCAGTCTCAGGCAGTTTGTTGGCTTATTGTGTCGATTCCCGCTGTTGTGTGTGTGTCTTACGTCGCTTTGCTGAAGCCTCGTTCGTACAGACTCGATCTATTCTCCACTTCAAACCCACGCTTTAACCTGGAATTAATTTATCGATGTGAATATACGGTATTTTTATGTAGGCGAATTGGTGTGATTTATCCTATGACTTGTCTGGCTGACTTGATCATTTTTGATAATGTTTACAGAGTAACTGTTTTTAATGGCTCTCTTGCATATTATCTTCAGTAACTGACATGATGTTGACATGATGTAAACAGCCTTTACCTATGAACATACTCCGAAGAAACTAACAGGACAATACGTACCAAATAAATACTACATGTGTGACTTAAGTTGACTGATGTTTTTTTTTATTATTTTACTTAGAAAGATGCTTTTCCCTCAAATCCATATTGTGTTACATATAACAGTCATGGGACAGATTAGAGATGTCTGTTTATGACATAGGATCACTTGGTTAACTTGGTCACATTTCCCCCTTTGAAATGGTTATTCACACGTAGAATCAGAGGTGGGTAGTACTCAAATATATTTACTCCTTTACACTGTATGTACTTGAGTAGATTTTTTGAACAAATGTACCTCTGTTGTTATTTTTAGAATACTTTTTACTCTTACTCGGCTACATGTGGTTCCACCTTAATGACTTAAAAAAAAAAGACAAAATCAATTGAATTAAACAGAAATCCTAAATAGTGAAGTAAAATGTCAAAATTAACTTGGCAACAAAATGAGAAAAAATGACCAAAAAAAAAAGATCATTAAGAAAAGTGAAGAAAATAGTCAACTGAAGTGTAAATAAGCACAAATAAATTTTAAAAAATGAAGAAATTAATCAAGTAAATTAACAGTATAATGTAGGATCAGTTAAACGACAAAAAAACGTACAGAAGTGGGAGAAGTAGAATAATAATATTAAAGCCCGAAGACGACAATAGAAGGATTGCTGCATGATTCAGCAATCCCTCTAATTAAATTAAAGACCGAAATAGTCAAGTAAAATGTCAAAATAAATAAACTAAGCAACAAAATGAGCAAAAATTCTCAAAAATAAGAACAAAAATGAACAAAAAAAAAAAGATAATTAAGAAATGTGAAGAAAATACTGTAGGCAACTGCACTGTGAATTTACAGGACATAATAAGCACAAGTAAGTAAAAAATGAAGAAAATAATCAAGTAAATTAACAAAAATAATCAAGAATTTGAACAAAAATCCACAATACGGTACAGGTAACAAAATTATCCAAATATATAAAATGAGCAATGTTGCGGTGAATTGTTAATGTATCAATTTGCAAAAACAGGAAATGGAAATTAAACATATTTTTAAAAAAATCAAAATATAGACCGAAATAAAAATCCTAATAAACAAAATGAACAAAAGTGAATAAAAATCAACAAAAACATAGAAAAATAACTGAAAATCGAGCAGTGACTCAACGTTGTCGCATGACATGCGCACTGACGCGACACCGCCACCGGTTTGTTGTATGGTCGTAGTTCCGGCCTCCCGCCGCGGGGGGCGCTCTACGCTGTCCAGACGCCGTAAGGGTCAAAGGCACAAACCAACCGCATTAGTGTCGTCGTTCTGTGAAACTGTTTGGGTTTATTAAAAATAGATTTATATCTGGCAGTTTTCAATGGGACGTGAGTCAAGGTATGCAAGAATTAATTCGGATTTAATTCCCGTGCGGTCAAATGTCGTGTAACCGTCACCGCTGCTGGACTTTTTTTTATTTTTTTTTACTGTTTTAAGTTTGCGTAGCATTAGCACGTTTAGCTCCGCCGCCGTTTAATCACGGAACCACACGGTTTGATTTCAGTCCCGTGTCATTAACGTCCACGTCGTTTTGTTTCCACAGACACTACCGGAAGCGCTCGGCGTCCAGGGGCCGGTCGCTTAGCCGCTCAAAGAGCCGCTCTCCGGACAAACGGTCCAAGAAGGAAGACCGGGACCGGGACCGAAGGCGGGGGGAGCGGTCACGGAGCCGGGAGCGGCGCAGGTCCCGCTCCAGAGACAGGAAGCGAGCCAGGTGCGTGGAAAATCTACAAAGGGAAATGAAACGATAAATATGTGCTAATTATTGTAAAATGAGAATTAGACATAGAAGGGACGAAGACAATACTCCATTTATTGCCATGTGTGGCTGTTTCATAGTCTCATCAATGGTGTCAATGGCATCAATAATGTTCTGCTTTAGGTCAGTAATGTCCCGGGTCTTTAACATAAGTCCAGTGGTGTCTGCTGAACGAGGAGGTCCATCCCTTCCAGTCCACCGTCTGGAGATGTTTGGCTGAGGAACATGCAGACCCCAGGGTGTTGAAGGAAACCGGGCCCATGGTTCGATTGCACATTCAAATGCAATGTGATTGAAAAACTTTGAAAACCACTGAGTGCGATAGAACAAATCTGATTGATATATCGCGTCAGTAAATGGTTAAGAGACTTGATGGTCACCTGTGACTGGGCACAGACCAACCCTTCTCTTTAGGCTTTTAGTCTGTGTCACCTGTGGTAAATGGCCTTTAAACAGCTTCCGTTGTGATGGAGCTGTGATGACAAACTTTGATCTCGACTCTTTTCTTTTGTCTCTCCTCTGTCCACTATCTCCAGATGGCCGCCTACCCTGAGCCGCTGGTTTTGTCTTCCGTTAAAGGAAGTTTTTCCTCCCCGTCGCCTTTGCTTGCTCTCGGTGGTTCTGTTGGGTTCACTCTGTACAGCCTTGAGGCCTCAGCCTTGAATTGAGAAGCACCTTGAGATAATCATCAGTTATGATTGGCGCTATACAAATAAAATTGAATGAATGTTGCCTTTTTATAATGATACATTCTGAGCTACAAGTGCGTATTGATGTCAAAGACTAAAAGGCCAAATCTAATTTCTAATAGAACAGCGTTTTGTGGTAAAACGGTCATATTGCGATTATTGTGGGTAAAATTATGATTGGAATGTCAAAGAGACGGCACACGCCCATATAGAATCATCAAGTGAAACATACAAACTTGACTTTTATTTTTGCACTGCTCCAAAATAATTACCAACAACAGAGCTTGTCCACTTTTTTTCCAGTTTTGCAATCAAGTTCCTGTAACTTTTCCCATATCTGGACATTGATATTGCAATCTCTTGCAACTCTGCAGATGCACAGGCTGCTATTACCTCTGCCAAGGTCGTTTTTGGTTTTGCCAGCACTTGTTGGTTTGTCAGTATAAATTTTACTCTGGAACCTTTTCAGCTATTTTGAGTCAGCAATCCCATGCAGTCTCTTCAGATATAGCAAATTCTCTAGTTATTGTTTAATACAACCCATATCTGCCCGGGGGCGCCTAGGATCCCATAAGGTCATGGTTGTTGTGTAGGTTTGGACAATTTTAACAAATATTTGCAATTAAACCATCACCAATGAATTCAGCGTGTAAGTTAGAATAAGTGCTGAAGTTAAGAATTCAAAAATTTCCACAAGCACAACACGATGCTAAACATACAGTTATGTTACAAGCCAGACGGCGAACTGCAGACGTTTATAGAGAGATTGAAAATGTGACGTTTCAAACGCATACTATAATTATTAGCACGGATTCTTTTTCAAAATTTTCAATAGTTCATCTCTATGAAAATGTGGCACTTTACAAGTTACTGCTCTTCAAACTTGAGGTAATATAGGTTCTAAAAAAATGTAAAAATCACCTCTTTTTCCCGGACCCCACTAGGAAACGCACACTGTTGCTGCACAGCGACGGATCCGGTGTCGCGTTTACTCCACATGAAGTCGGCGCAGGCTGCTTTTTCTTTGGGCGACTCAAAAGAACTGGGACGGCTGTGTTAGAAGAGAGCTAATAATAATGATGTGATTCCATACGCTGTGGCTGGGTTTTTATGATGATGGAATCTAATATTTATTTGTGGTGTAAACAACAGTATGGTCTGCCCTCACCGAGTGCATTCGAATTGCAAATCCAATTACAATGTGAGCCTCCAACATATTACCATTTTAAGGCTGCTTCAACTAAAAACACAGTTAAATTGTCTTTTCTTACCATAAAATTGTTTTTTTTTTAAAATTTTATTTCATTCCTGTGCTGACCAGGCGCTCCAGGAGCAGAGAGAGGAGGAGGTCCCGAAGCCGTGACCGCAGGAGGTCGGGCAGTAGGAACCGAGGAAGGAGATCCCGATCCGCCAGTCCCAGCAAAAGCAGAAGAACAGACGAAAAGTGACTGCTCATTTACATTAATTATCGAAACATTTCAAGGGCAGGGTTATATTTTGGTCACTGCAGGCAGCTGCTGCGTGCCCTCTGCTGCAGCTGTTGTTTTATTTTAGTGTTTCGACGCTTCAGTACCTCAGAATGATTTTACCGGGTCATTGTTTAACTTATTTGTCTTCACGGCAGGTCAAGGAGCAAAGAGAAAGACACCCCTGATGTTGTTACTGAGAAGAAAAAGGCAAAGGAGGAGAAAGAAGATGATAAAGTTGATGATGTAAGTTGCTGTTAAGCTCTGAAAGTAGAAACCGTGTGAACCGTGTTGACCTGCCTGCTTTAGAAGTGTATCTAATATTGTTTAACTCCTAAAAACCAACTGCTTTTATTCTTCAACTTAAAATGTCCAGCTTGAATATTTTTTGCTGCCATCATGAAATGCTTTTCTTTTCTTTTGCCCACGCAGCAAGACTTTGACCAGAACAAGCTAGAGGAGGAGATGAGGAAGAGGAAGGAGCGCGTGGAAAAGTGGAGGGAAGAGCAAAGGAAGAAGGCCATCGAAAACATCGGCGAGATTAAAAAGGAGCTGGAGGAGATGAAACAGGGCAAGAAGTGGAGCCTGGAGGACGACGACGGTGAGGGTCTCGCTTCTAAAGAGTCACAGCGTCCATTTTTCACTTGGCCTGAATTTTTACGGACACATCTGCAGCGCAGGCAAAAGTATCAGCTGGTGTCATTCTCATAACCAATCCAGTTATGTTGTAAACATTACAACAAAAATCCTCCTCGTCTAATGAGTTGAAATAGTCATAAAATAAAGTTACATTTTATTTATGTTGCGTAGAGATTGTTCAGTTCATCGTATTTATTTTTCTCAGCATGTGCCACATAGACATTATGGCCACAAAGTACGTTTTCGAGTTGACGTGACCACTTGACCCTACGTTGCAGATGATGATGACGATGGTTCGGCCCCGATGGAGGGAGATGATGATGAAGATGTGGATGGAAAAGGGGACAGAAAGGACAAGGACATAAAGGAAGAGCGGAAGGACGAGGGCGAAAAAGAGAAGGAGACTCCTACGGAGCAGCAGACGGCGGACGACGACATTGATCCGCTGGACGCCTACATGGAGGAGGTCAAGCAGGAGGTGAAAAAGTTCAACATGGGAGGAGTCAAAGGAAATGACAAGGTGGGTGTGAGGAAGCGGCGCGTCACCGGACTGACATGTTACTTTGCGACAGCGAACTAACGGAGGTGTAGCTGCCGTTGACCTCGGCAGAAAACAGACGGCGTCACTGCGTCGGTTTCATAATCGCTACGTTACGACGGCGGAACGAATAAAGCTGCTGCAGCAGTGCACTACCGATACTGTCAATACAATAACTACAGTAAAATCTGCTTCTAATGTGTAAAATGAAGATTATTCTTGCTGAAATCCATTTTCTTTGTGTGTGTGATTGTTCGCATTGTATTTTAAATTCGACATCCATCAGACTCCAGTGTGAACAGTCGGCGTCTCTGAAGTGACCCGCGTGCGCAGAAGACGACGTGACGTCACGTTTCGGCGCCGTTAATGCACCGATACGTTGTTTGCTGACCGCCATGAAACACTACAGAAGAAGAAGAAGCAGCTCGCCGTATTTACGGAAGTAAATATGGTCAGCATGTGCGAATCAGTTTTGAAGTTGTTGTGCAGTCGAAGTCGACAAAATTATGAGCGAGTGATTCCGAGTCCATTGTTTGAATCTGTTTTTGTGGCGTCCGTCCGTCTCACTGCGATGAGGTAAAAGTCAGGTGAAGTGTGACGCGACTGTTCAGACTGAGGTCGCCTTGAAAAACATCACATACGTATTTTGGACACACATGAAAGTGGTCTGGGTCTAGTTTGAAAAAAAAAAAAAAATCAGATTTGTGCTGTTCAGACTGTCATGAAAAAAATCAGATGTGGGTCACACATGGAGAAAGAATTGGATTTTGCCTAAAAGTCATCCACTGATTTTTGTTTATTTTTTTCCCCATGATTGTACGATTTAGATGGTTCTTTATCGACATCACAAAAATCGGTGTATGTGGCATTTCCCAGCTAAAAAATGGCTGTGCCTGTCGTATATTTCGTTGACTTGTGCCATAACGTTGGGGGGTGGGTGGGTGGGGGGGGGAGACGAGGCCTGGACAGGTCATGACATCCTGCTTGTTAAAGGAAAGTCTCTCACAGCGTCTCCGTTAAATTCAGGGAAATCCATTATTTATCCGCTGTGACAACGTCCTGTCAGTGGCGTCACGTCCCCGTTATTACACCAACTAGGATGAAATGACAAAATAAAAATCAATCAATATTAATTTGTATAGTGCCAATCATGATCGCCGATTATCTCTAGGTGCTTCACAATTCGAGGCCGAGACTTCATGACTATACATACATATAAAAACTACTCACTTTTATCACAACTTGTATGTTTAGACCTTCAAGTGTGAAAGTTGACGACAGAAGTGGTAGATTTGCAGTGTGTGTGTGTGTCTAGAGAGTTATGCTTTATTAGTTGTTTTTTTTCTTTAAACTTAACAGAAGGGTGCAATGACAGTAACCAAGGTGGTGACAGTAGTGAAGACAAAGAAAGGACCCCACACTCACAAGAAGAAGGGGGAGTTGATGGAGAACGACCAGGATGCCATGGAGGTACGTTCTTTAATGATTCACGCTGTCGGTGTGGAGTTCGGATGCTCCCCCCGTGTTTTCTCTGGGTACTTTCCTCCACCATCATATTTGGGATCAGTGTTGATTCTGTGTTTGTGTGTTAATTGTGTGCTGTTATTACCCATGACATTCTGTTGGTGGTCCCGGGCCACCGTAGATGGAAGCCCACTGCTCTTAATTAGGGACGGACATTTCCTGCAAAAACACTATAAATGATCGTCGTCTGCAACAAACTGATTATTAATCACACGCACAAACGGCACAAATGATGCTTTTATCAAATGTCGTTTGATTTGTTCAGGAGACTGGAACTGTGCCGTTTCCCTCCTACACGAGTAATTTTGAGGCTCAGATGTCACTCAGAGACCTTGACATTTAACCTTGATTATTACAGTTCATCCTTGCCTTGAACTAAACTGAATGTTTTTGAGATGTGACATTTTAATGAGGGGGAAAAATACCTTTCTGAGAAGTTTCCTTGGTCCCTCAGATTTACTCCATGACCCCTAGAGAGTCACTGTGCCAATGTTGGTGACCTCCCAGCTGCACCAATAAGGTGATAAATAAGACAAGACTTTTTACAGTAACCTTTATGTTATGTGTTGATACTACATCCCTTGTCTTACTTTTTGTCTGAAAAGTATAACATCCAGGTCTAATTGAAATGTCTTTTTTTTTCTTGATGGCAAGATAAAGTTCTGTTTAGTTCTGTAGGTTCTGTTTAGTTCTGTAGTAAATATCCATGTGCTGTGTTTGGCAGTACTCTTCGGAGGAGGAGGAGGTGGATTTGCAGACAGCTCTGACTGGTTTCCAGACGAAGCAGAGGAAGATCCTGGAGCCCGTGGACCACGGGAAGATCCAGTATGAGCCGTACCGCAAAAACTTCTACGTGGAGGTGCCCGAGCTCGCCAAGATGACACCAGATGGTCAGTGAATCGCATTTAATAGTCAAGGTAGAAATATTACACCCCTCACAAACAGAACCAAGTCCCCACCCAGTAACCGTCTGTGTGGTTGTTGAATAATGCAGAGGTGACGGCGTTCCGGGTGGAGCTGGAGGGGATTACGGTCAAAGGGAAGGGCTGTCCCAAACCTCTGAAGACCTGGGTGCAGTGTGGCGTGTCCATGAAGATCCTCAATGCTCTCAAGAAGTGAGTTTCACTCATCCTCACGTACAGGAAGGATTTTTGGACAGTGCGGTGTCAAAGAGCAGGAGCTGCAGAAAATATTCATTTAATGTACCGTATTTTCCGGATTACATGTCGCAGTTTTTTTGCCTAGTCTGGCCAGGGGAGCGACAAATACATCGAAGTGACTTTTATATTAAAGAATTTCGACTGCAGGGTGTTTGTCACAATGAGCCGCTAGACGTCGCTCTAGGCTTGTGTACCTTCATCTGCCGCATCTGTGTTACTGACTGTTTAAAATGTAGATGTTACCTGTAACAACCGTAGCTGCCGTCAGCTTAACACCCAACGTGTCGGTGCCGTCACTTACCCGGTGAGGCGGGGAGCGCTTGAACCAACGCAACCTGTCCTTCAGAGCCACTGATACACGTTTTTTTTCTTCTTCATTATGCATTTTTTGGCTCGTGCGACTAACATTCCGGCGCGACATATCACCCAGAAAATACGGTAAATAGATTCACAAGGAAAGGAAATGTGTTGCATAATAAACACACTGCTGGATGCAGTGCATCCACTGAAGTAACAAAATATGTTCTTTGTCTTTCCTGCCCTGTTATTTTCATCATGTGACTCGTGGAAGTTTGAATATTTCATTTAGTTAGTGAAAAATAAATACCGTAATTTCCAGACTATAAGCCACGGCTTTTGTCACACATTTTCGACCCTGCGGCTTACACAATGATGCGGACTATTTATAGATTTTTCTAACGGCCGCCAGGCCCGGTAGCATGTCCTTGTAGCTCGGGAACATGTTGTGCAGTTCGC
>JAQQAE010010112.1:0-14252 GCA_029823295.1 Pseudamia nigra
ACCTCTCTTATCTTTTTAAATGGGTGAACTTGCACATTTTTACATTTCCCAATAATTATTGTCCCCACTGTAAATAGATGTGGATACATGGCACTGTGTAGAAATTTACATTGATTAATGATGAACATGTTGCCCCTGTATCTTATCTGGCGTACAGTCCCTCCCAGGACTTCAGATGGGCTGCTCTGCCAGGAGCAGTATCTTCTCTTATCCTACTGCGAACACGGTCCTATCATGCCTTGCCCCTCTTCTGATCAACAGGCTCCTAGACTAAGTGGGCTTGATCTTCATTCTTGCCCAGCCTGTCAACTTGTCGAAGTGCTTGAGGAGTCGTGCTGTACATGGAGCGGTTTGTAGGATACTTGTCACATCATCCATGTACCCTCTCAGAACAGGGAGTCTTCCTCCTGACAGTGATTTCAGGCCTCTGGCCATTTGACTCTCTCCAATACTTCAAGCACTGCCACAAAAAGAATCAGTGATATGGAATAGCCCATGGTGATTCCGACTTCTAGCCGCTGCCATCCCATCATGTAGTCATCTACAGCGAAGTACATGTACAAGTTGTTGAAGTACTTAGCTATAATGTTGCTGATGTTCCGGCATGTGGAGTATTTCAAAGCGTACTCAACCAGCTTGTGTGGTACTGAGCCATAGGCATTTTCGAGGTTGAGCCATACCACATGTACTGTAGGTTGCGCCTCTCCCTTTTGGCGTGCTGTATCTGCTTCTAGATCACAGATGCGTGTTCGATGCATCCCCAAAAACCTGGCAGTCCAGCTTTGTGACAACTTGTGTCAACGTAGCAGTTGTTACTGAGGAAGATGGCCATCCTTCTTGCCAAGACAGAAAAAAAGACTTTCCACTCCACTTTCAGCAAGGCAATTGTCCTGAACTGGCTGATGTTGGTAGAATTTTGCTCCTTAGGGATGAAGATTCCAACTGCCTCTTGCCACTCCACTGGAATAAATTGTTTCTTCCATACAATGCTCATAAGCTTCCACAAGACCTTTGTCACTTGTGGATAGTTCTTATACACTTCGTAAGGAAGCCCATTCGGTCCTGGAGCTGTTACTGATCTGGCCTTTTTCAGGACATCTTTAATCTCGCTCAGCCTGGGTGGGGAGTTTTTGGGGAGTCTGGACGCAGCACATGACCTGGCGAGCAGAGTAGTACTGTATGTCTTTGGCTGCATCTGTGTACTGGCAGTTAATGTGTTGTCCCAGGTCCTCTTTCATGTCCAGCTTACCGCTTCGCTTTTCATCCAGCTATGAAGAAGACTTTATTTTCCCACACAACCTTGAGGCCTTCTTTTTCCTCTGGGGCTGCTTTCCTCCACCTCTTTCACAGCTGGTGCCAGTTGGACACGAGCTCATTGATGTTCCTCTCTCTCCATCCTTTCTGCCTCTGGGCTGGGGCTTGCTTGGACATACACTCTCCAAACCTCTCCCTGCACTCCTAGTTAATGTTGCTCAGTGAGATTAGTTTACACTCTCAGGAAATGTTCCAGCACACCTTTCAGGTCATCATCATGCCTGCGCCATTCCTCTTGGTTTTTTGCCTTTGGCCACAAGATCTTCCTGCCCCTTTCTGGATGTTTACACAGGCTCTCTGGCTGTACAACTATCACGGGGACAGCATGAGCATCGCTCTCTGGTGCTGCCTCCATCTCCTCTCCTGCATCCACTGAGGCTGCCCTCTCAGCATTGCTGGGACCTGCTGCACTGTGGTTTGTCACCTGGCTTTGGGTCTCTTCCGTCTGACCTGCTGAAGTAGTGCGGCCATGCTGGTCAGGAGTCATCCTGCACTGCATTCTCCCTTGATGGATCCACAGTCCTTCGAACGAAATCACCTCCAGCCACCCGCATTTACACTTTCAAAGAACCTTCTCATTGTTGTAGTAAATTTCCGATTCTCACCTTTTGGTGTATCAAAGTAGGCCCATATTCCACCCTGCCTCTCAGAGGGCCCTCAAGTCGTTCTTTCTTTTGTCTTTTTGTAGTCAGCTTGAAGGTGCTTCCTCATAGAAAGCTAGCGGGTATGCTAACTAGTCGCCCACTCCTGGTACAGTCTCTCCCATCGTCCACTGGTCTTTCCCGATTGCCAGCCAGGCTTTCCTGGGTGCCAACTGCTCTTTCACAGTAGCCATTTGTTCCCCAGAGGTGTAAACTGCTTGGCATCTCTGCCTGCTGCACCTCCTCCAGTGCACTTTGGAGTCAGCTGCAGGGTTGTCAACTGGTGCATTATGAAGTTACTCAGTACTTGAGTTGTGTTGTATGGAATACTTTTTTACTTTTCACACAAGTATTAATGTTTATGAGTACTTCTCCTTCTACTTGAGTCACTATAATTATTAAGTAGCATTATTTTTACTTGAGTATTGCTTCCATTTACTCCATACACCTCTGGTCTTAGTACAAACCCATAAATCAGCAGCAGCCAGTCACATGATGTCAGAAATCCCAAGACAGCAAAATCTAACAGAGAATAGACCGCAACAGCATAAAATATATACAAAGTTAATTAATTTCTTCCCTTCAAACATAGCAGAGTCTGCTTTGTGTTGGAGAAAATTCAGCTTGTCAGTAGCTTCAGGGAATCTGATGGTGCTGTAATACTTTAAGGGTTATACTTACAGTTCATGTCCACAGTCAACTCACGTTAATCCGCCTGTAAACTGTACATACCCTTTCATCATTTCTCCTTGTAAACATTTATTTTCAGCTCGACTGAACTGCTTTTCGAGGTTTCAAAGCACATTTTTGGTATTTTCAGGCGCTCCCACTCACAGTGATTGGGTCACAGGCAGAGGCTGATTACAACAGCTCACATCAGGCAGTGTCTCAGGTAGCCTTTAAAATCAGCCGAACTCTGTAGGACCTTAATATTTGAGGACACAAGATTCTTAATCAAGCTGCTAATGCGTGCACTTAATTGCAATGTTTTCATCCAGCATGATTTGTACCAGTTTACCCCTTCTATTTATTAGGACAGTCTTTTATGTACAATAATCTTAACGGCATTATCATGAAAAAGGGTTAGTCACAGCATGTGTCACAGCCCTGGGTGGAAGAGGGGGATTTAGAGATATTTTTGTGCCAAGTGCCAAGGGCTGTGCTAGTGCTTCCCTAACACAAGTCTTTAAAACTAAACCTAACATGCAAAATGTGCCCACATAATTTCACTGTCTCTTCTAACCAATTTTATATGAGCTGAATATAATTACTTAGGAAATACATTGTGAAGGTATCCAGTAGAGAGCAAATCAGAAATGTTTAATTTTTATGTGTAAAATGTTCTCAGAGTGATCATGTTGAAGTAAATAGTTGCCAGTTGAGAAAGCTCCAATCTTACTGTTTGCTATCAGCCTGTTTATGCTGAAGTGATACTTGACTAAACTGTGCAATAGGCAAAAGCAGCTAGACAAGAGCTTGGCTCTCATGCTCAGATTTCCATATTTATTGCTTGAAATCCTGCAGGGAGTTCAACTGAATGCCAATCGTAGCGCTGACTCACTGAGACAAATATGCATCTCCAGTCTGCACACTTCAACACAGACCCCATACTGTATGAGGCCTGATTGATCAGAATCTACCATTTCAAGCCTAAGCATTAGCGGACAAAGCTTTAGTGTTAATAGATAGATGCAGCAGTAAACCAGTGGTCAATCCCAGAAACAGCTGTTCAGTTTATGGTGTAACAGCAATTTTTTTTTTTTTTTTACACCAGCAATACGTGGGTAGTACTCCAGTACATTTACTCAGTTTACATGTACTTGTGTAATACAGTATATTCCAAAAATGTACTTCGGAAAGTACGTACTGTATTTGTTTTAGAGAATCCTTTTTACACTTGTTCAGTTACATTTTACATTTGTGATGACAAAAAGTGCTTCTACCCAGTTATAACTGGCCACTGTTCAATAAGCAAAATGAACAATAAATGAGAGCACAAAATTAACAAAATAATCAGGTAAATGGACAAAAAGGAACAAAATAAATTCACAATTCTTTTAACTAGCAATTCTTTTTTTCCCCGAACAGTTAGTAAGAGTGAATGTTTTTTACCTTGCTGACATGTTTCCTCAGAACGTCATCCGATGTGTGATGTGTACATAAGAAAACAACAAAATGAACATGATCAATCTAATCTTAAACAAAATAAACACAAATCAACAAAAAAGGAGAAATTAAAAAAACACATCAAAGTGACCAATAGTAAAAAACAAAGAATGATCAAGTACATAAATAAAGATGTACAATGTAACCAATGAAAGTAAAAAAAAATCATCTATACAATGAGCAAAGAATCAGCAAAAATGAACAAAACATGTAAACAAGTAAATTAACAAACATGATCAAAATAATGATATAAATTCATAAAATTGTACAACACAATTTAAAAGAAGAAAAAGCAGATGACAAAATGAGAAAAAAGAACAACAAAATCAAACAAAAACTGATTAATATCAAAATAGCCAATAAAACTGAGCAAAAATCAAAGTAAATTACAATTGTCTAAAATCACAAAAAAAAAAAAAAATCAACAAGATGCACAACAAAATTAGCAAAGATGATCCAAGTTAACAAATAAATCTATAAAACTGTACTTGGTCATATTCCAGGAACTTTAGCAATATGATTAAAAAAACAGTAAAACTCAACAGAAAATTGATGTAACCAATTCCACTGGAGACCAAGAATGTAAAGTCTGCATTAACATGGTTGTACATGTGTCAGTGATGCATGACAGAAAGTAGAAGGAAAAAATAAAAGAATAAAACAACTTTTTTATTTTGAGACCCACAAGGATGTCACCTCAGGACCCAAACACACAAACAAAAAAGTCATTATGAACTGCGTCACATATTTGGATAGTTCCATTATCAAAACAATGTACTGTACATAACATCTGCAATGGACCGATGAAGCAAAACACACTGTTTTTTCTTTCACACGTGAACTCAACAGAGATGGGAAAACGTGTTCAGATTCCTCTTCACTCAAGGAAAATAAAACATGCAAAAGTGCACAAATAGTGATTTTATAATCTCGACTGGCTCTTTTCATGGTGTTGTAAAGTTATATACTGTAGTATTAAATGATAGGAAATGTCACTAGAAATACATGAGAGAGATGCTAAAGTTATGAACAGGCTGAGAAAAAGATGTAAACTACTGCAATAGATTAACAATATAATACTCCATCAAAATATACAGTATATGTACAGTTGAGGTCAAAATCAAAATGATTAGCCCCTCCCCCACCATGTGGTTCTTGTGATCCTTTTCCAAATGTTTCCCATGCTTCCCACTCCGGTTCTGGAAACACTTTGTATATCCTTCTCCTGCTTTGTGTCCATCAACAATACTCATTTCTTTTGTTTTTGACACGGTGCTTTTACAACTGATGCCTCCAATGTTTTCTGAAGTTAATATTAGACACATGTGCAATTTTGTTCACACACTGAGACCATTACTCAGTCAAAGAGTGGTGGTCTGTACTCTGCTTGAATAAAAAGGTTGTCTATGGGGGTTAATATTACTGACCTGGTCATTTTTTTTTTCCTCAAATAATTCTGTTTTTGTTTGCAAGTAATTTTATTTGCAAAAAAAAACAGAATTATTTGAGGAAAACAACTAGCATGCATGCTTTGAAATAAAGATCTGACACTGTGCATCTTCTTCTCTCACACCAACTACCTTCATGTCCTCCTTTAAAAGGTAATTTAACAGTTACCTTTTAAATTTGGAAATTGAAACATGGTTATTCTGTTGTACAAGGCTATGCACCTCAGTGAGCTAATTGTAACAAAGGCTGGCAACAAAATGATAATTGTTATCATCGTATTTTCTATTCTGACATTTAATACCTGATTTAGCATGAGTATCATTTTCCGAGAGTGATAAGAAGTCAGGTTATGTTGCAAAAGTAAATCCTAAAACATCTGGAAATCAGAGTATTTTTTTTGTCTTTCATGTTATTTTGCCATTTTTCATTGGTTTTATACATTAATATAATAAAATAAACAATATTAATTTTGTCTTTCAATGGTTTTAAATCTTTTTGCATATTTCACACTGTTATCATTTCTGTATCTATTTTTTTGATCTTTGAAGTTTTCACCTTTGTTTGTCTTTCTGACTTTTCATCTGTTTTTTCACTTCATTTCTGTCTTTTTTGTGTGTTTTGCATCTTCTATGCATCTTTTACTAATTATTAAAAAATTTACTCATGACCAGGATTTGACTATTTATCAATATCAAATCAAAGAAGCATTTTTATCATAACAATTTTGGTCAAATCACGCAGTTGTACACATATACTGTATGTATTTTTCCTACATGTATTTTCCCTCCATATCTGCAGAATATGCAGGTATTTTGTCCACCACACACTCAACACACGGTTACAGATGTGCTTTAAAGAACAGGAATGTATAATTCTCAGATGCAAATGAATGTGAACTATGAGTCAATTATAATGCCATGCTTATTCTGAACGGGCTGAAGGTGGAAGTACCTCCAGACATTAGTATGCCAACTTGTTTAAAGGCCAATTTCACCCTGCGTGCCTCTGGAACAAAACCCTGAAAAAAATTTGCATTTCAACAGAATATCACTTTTCAATGCCTGTTTATAAATCTTCATCCCATTGGTGCATCTATTTCACATTTTCTAGCCTGGATGCATAATCACTTTTGTGTCAAATTGTCTTCATTGAGTCGTAATAAGCAGAAAAAGATGCCAGTGTAGAGCTCTTTTTTCTAGGTCCTATCACAATGATTGCAAATTTGCTGAGACTACATGTTCTTCTTCTTTCAGTGAAAAGTTAGGACATGCATTCTCCTTAAATGTTTTTTCTTAATTTTATTATTTTCATCATTGTACATCCAAAATGTGACAGAACACAGATGGAATTATGTTGCAAAAACAGTGTTGCACAACCCGTTTTAGTTCAGTTTTGATGACAGCTTAAATTTTCTCATCAAATTCATGAGGTAGTCACCCGGAACAGTTTTCAATTCAGTGATGTGCCGTGTAAAGAATTAGTTTGTGCCGTTTCTTGTCTTCTTAATGTTCTTTAGACCATCAGTTGTCTTGTGCAGAGAATAGATGGGTATACAGAGTCAATAGCCCTATTTGTGCCACTTCAACTACTGCACAAATCCATATCACAGCAAGAAACACTGAATTAAACAAAGGGACAAAAAAACAGTAATGTACTTTATATAACTTTACAACATCCTGCAGGAGACCAAAGTGCAAAAAGATCAAACTAAAAACACAGCATTAAACAAGTATATGAATAAAGACACTGGCAAAAATTATTTAAAAAAATGAAAAGAACAAAGCATAAAAAGAATAAAAGTGTCACCACATCAGTGGTCAAAAAGGTTAATTTGTTCAAAAATGTTCTCATGATTTATAGAATTGTAATTTGGGTCCTAATAGCTGTAATTTTTCAAAAATTGAGTCCCCAGAAGAAAAAAAAAAGGGAACCGCTAGTCTAAATCACATTAAAAAGACAAAAATGATACAAATGAACAAAGCACCTGACTACAATGTGAATCTGATGATGAATGCAAAGCTGTCATCGAAGGATGGTATGCATGAAAAGGAAGAGAAAATGTGCAAATAATTCTCCCACCATTAAAAACATGTGTGTTCGGTTGAGTGAGCATGTGTGTGTGTGTTTGTGTGTGTGTGTGTGTGTGTGTGTGTGTGGGCACCGTCAAGTGGCAGCCTAAAAGGAATTTCCCTACAGGGCTTAATAAAGTGCTGGGGGGAAAAAATGTGTGAAATCTTATAAATCTCATAAAATCTTGTTAATTTTATAATGTTACGTTTGCTTCTGTATTAATGTACAGTGTTGCATATTACACAAACAAGGTACAAAACATTTATGGAGGAGGTGTGTCCAGATATTTGATTGGTAATTTATGATACAGTGTTTTCACATTCATCATTATATGACACATAATTAAATTAAGAATTAGAGTTATATCTCTCTAGCCATAAATGCTCAGTCTCATTAAGTATGAGGAACTATTATAAAGCTTAATCATGTTTTGCAATGATGTGCCATTCAAAACAGATTAACAACTCACCTCATATACAGTAAAAGGACAAATTAGACCATTGAATCACCCACTTTATCAATGGCATTAATGATGGCTGGGGATTCTCAGTGCTCCGCCCCTTTACCAGAACGACTACTTAGCAGATCTCCGCCTATCATCACAGCAAGTGTCACAGGTAGAGAAAAGATAAAATGGAGCCTTATCTGTCTTATTGTTTCTTGCAAATTTTTGTTTGTTCATATAAGCCCTAGGCGTTAAGCAGTTAAAGACAATTGAGCCCAGAATAAACATGCACAGAAATCCCATTGCTTGTGTGCAAAAATGACACAAGAGTGCATTAGTGAATAATACTGTAGCAAGAAATGAATTAAATTATGGATCGCTCCCAGATGTTGAATCCTTAATGTGATTTGAAAATTTAAAAAAAAATCATAACACTGCAAAAGCTATGCTGTTTTCAAATTGTTCTGCGCGTGTGTGTTGTGAACGTCAGGCAGTTCTATTAAAAATACAACGCTTGCCATGGCAAAAAATGTTTCTCAAAGACATTCTTTCACTTTGAAATATTTTTTGCCTGGAGCATACAATAAATGAGGCTCCGGTGAGCAGGCAATAACTTTTGTCAACAATATACTAAATGTTATGAGCCGTAGATGTGAAGTACTCTGTGTAGTTTTACAGCATCCTAAAAAGCCTTTGGTTTGACATAAACCAAGGTAATAGGTACTAACAGATGTCAACAGAAAGCGATGTATCTGCTGCTTTTTTTTTGCAAATTAGCGATGCAATTTGTATGTTGTTCATCTTTTTTATTTCTGTTAAAAACGGCTCGAGTTATGCATTTGTGAATATTCAACTGAATCGGCTGTCACTGTGAAATCAGTGACTGTGCTGAGGTGCACTCTCAACTCGGCAGGAGAGCAGCACTGTGACGGCAGTGTTTCATGAGCTGGGTGAAAAGAGCATTAAAGTACATATCAAAGGAAAGGAGCATGTCAATTATTTATCAAAGTGAGGAAAAACCACAAGGCCTGATGCGTAAACAAAGGTAAGAGCCTACAGATGGTGCTGGAAGCAGAAAAAGACGGGCAAATTCTGGACAGCTCCAAAGATATGACCAAGATTACCAATGCTTTAAGTGATGCTGCAATAAGTAACAGTCATTTTTCTTCCGTTTGTGATACCATATGTTTTGGCTAAAAGCATTAGTGTTCCTACATGTATGTGTGTGCACAGATTAGTGTTTTTTCATCTCATGTAGAAAACAAGCAGTAAAAAAGGTCAGAATCTTTACATTTACATTGTTTATGCATTTACTAGAATTGGCAAAAATGTACAGTAACATACCCACACCAAGTTAAATATGGCTACTTGTATTGTAATATTATAAAAATGTACAGTATATTTCTGTCTACAGTACCTAATTCAGTAGACCTCTGCCCAGTGTAAGATTAAAGACACAACTGCTCTCAGTTAACAGTATTGTTAATTTTACTCAAGTAAAAGTACTGTTACTGTATAATCACAATGACTCAAGCAGAAGTAGAAGTACTTCTAAAAATATGTACTGTACAGTGTTACCTCGTTGTATGAACGCTTCCCCCTACAAAATATTCGCGGTTCGAAAAAAAATTTTGGCCAAAAATGCGTCCTGGCAACCACAAAGAGATACACACCGAAGTGACTCGGTTAGCGTACGATTGCTATGATTCCATTCCGGCACCCAGTGAGCTGAGACACACAGCATCAGCCGTGTCATAATTCAAGATAAGAAGACATTATAAATAATTCCTAGAACTAGTTTTATGCATTCCTTTTCATATAATTAACATAACTTCCTTTTCATATAATAATAATGAATAAATGTGCACGTACAGGTGTGTAATACATACTTTATATGGGAGTTTTTGTGGGTCCCAGAATGGATTAATATTATATTTACATATATTAATATGGGGAAAACCCATCCCGCGGTAAGTAATTATTGCCGTACAAAAGTCACACCAGAACAGATTAATTTTGTACAGCGAGGTACTTGAGTAAGAGTCAAAAAGTATTTCTTAAAAAAATACTACTCCAGGTGGAATATCATGAACATTAAATAAAACCAGAACCACGTAAATGATGTTAAACACTTAAGATTTGCTCATTTTCTTATTGCAAAGTTTATTTCTTATTGTCATTTTGTTGCATATTTACTTGATTATTTGTTCATTTTTTTCTCATTTTGCTGTGTATTTTGTTGATTTCTGTTTCATTTTGTTAGTTATTTTTTCAGTTCTGCTTATTTTGTGGTGCATTTTTATTTATTTTGTTCATTTTTTTCCCTTTTTAGTTACCGTAACTTCCTTGATTATTGCTCATTTTACTCAATTATGGTTTAATGGTTCATTTTTTGTTCATTTATTTAAATGCATTTAATTTTACTTCTAATCATTAAGGTATAACCAAACAAAACTGAGTAAAAGTAAAATGCACCCTGAAAATTCACAGAAGTACATAAAACATTTCTGAGGTACACATAACTGAATAAATGTGCTTGAGTACTAACCACCTCTGAATATGACCTAAAATGCACAAAAATTAAAATGTTAAATCTCATAATTTTGTCACACTGATGCTGTTCTGGGTCAAATTCAGCTTGTGTCTGTTAAATGAGCTTTAGGTTTATCAGTGTGGATCAAATCAAGGAAAGTAGTGTTTTTAAATGGTACATGCTATGGTTTTAAAATATTTTTATGTGACAGTAGCGACAGTGGAAATGGTTTGGAAATGACTGCCGTGATGCACTTCTAAGTTTGTTCCACTCTACACTGTGTCAACTATCAATGTGCTTTTAAAAGCAGTGTCCTAGTAGAAATATCTAAATCCCCATCAGAAATATATTTTGCTGCACATCATGTCACTTGAACTGTCACTGATATAGGTATATTGGGTGAGTAGAATCCTACACAGCATACAAAAATTGGGTTTTCAGGTCTGGATGAAAAAAATGAAAAAGAGTGAAGATTGTATGCTGTAGAATACTTCCTGTTTTGTCCACGACCTGTTTTCTGACAGAATTCCTAAAACTGAGTTGATCATAAAAGCAATGGGTTTTATACTGTTTGGAAGACCAGCACCAATAAAATGTTTACAATTGTGTGTGAGAAAATGGACCAGAGTGAACCTGCTAACAACTGAATTTTGAAACGAGCAAATTTATTTACACAATAAGTGTCATGAACTGAAAATTCTATGGAGAATCTGGAAAATTGAGCCCTGTCAGACTATGAGATTCTGGAAAGGAAAAAGTGCAGATACCTGTACTGTTAAGTTATCTTTATTTGTCATATACATACAGTACATACATACTGTACATACGTAGATACTGTTACAATTCTAGTTTCCATACGCATGGTTTTCAGCTCAGAGGTAAGGCAACACACTTCACTCAGGGCTAGTACAAAACATAACTCAAGTCCTGCACACACACGTAGGGTTCGATGAGGTTTTAGTTACAGGGATTTTTCGTGGTAGCTTAGCGAGCAGGCTCAGGCCTATATGTAGGTGTCCGTTAATGGAATCATAACATTTGTAAACTAACTGGAAGGTGAACCATAGCAATACATGCATGAAATTTTTCCTCCACATTTGACCCATCCGCATGGGGAGCAATGGGGAGCTGCTGTACAGCGCCTGGGGAGCATCTGGGGGTTAAGGGCCTTGCTCAGAGGCCCACGGTGGTGATGATGATGGGTGGCCACAGATAGTGGCCTTCACCTACCCACCCAGATCTCCTGCCAGTCTGGGGATTTGAACCTGCTTCTCTAGCCTCTTCACCACCACTGCCCCTAACTGTGTGTACAGTTGTACCTGTACTGGGTGCAGATACTTGTACTGTCGGCAGGTACCTGTATTGTGTTACTGTGTCCAAAAAAATGGATGTCAAATAATCATATTTTATATGTTTTACTGAGGCAAAAATGGCATTACACAGTTACTGTATATACAGGACATTGAAAACACTATTTATTACAGTACATGTTTAAATGTATTAAATTGTGAAAATACTGTAAAAAAGACTAAATTGTCAAACCATCAACTTTGCTACCTTTGCTGGTGCATTTATTACCACAACACTGTGCAAGGGCTCAGGTTTGTCTGAACATTGAGCTGGGGATGTGTGTGCATGTGTGTGTGTGTGTGTGTGTGGGTGTGTAAAATAAAGAAAATTAATTTAATTAAACCAATTAATCAAGGAAATGAATAAAAATAAATAATCAAAAACGAATAAAAATGAACAAAATCAAGAAAATTAATACTTTAACGACATATGCAAGAAAATGAAAAAAAATGAATAACAATAAAAATATACATGAACAAAACAGTCAAGAAAATGAATAAAAATGAACAAATTAAGGAGATGAATAAAAATGACCAAAATATTTTAAGACAACGAATATAAATAAAAAAAGATAATCACAAAACAAATAAAAAGTTAACATAATGATTAAGAAAATGAAGAAATTCACAAAAAAGTGGAAAAAAATGAACCCAATAACCAGAAAATAACCAATAACCAGAACTCAATAACCAGAAAAATGAAAAAAAAAACAAACAAACAATACACTAAACTGAACAAAAAAATCAAAAAGTGAATGAAAAAAGATTAACAACATGATTCAATCAGCAAAAACATTTCAAATAATCAGGGAAATTGAAAACAAATGACGCCCACAGTGAGCAAAATTGCCAAGAAAATCTACAAAAATGAAGAAAAAAAAAATACAAAAATGGCCGGGTGGGGGTGTGTGCTGAGACATAAGCAGTGGACATACTGAACAGTTCCTCCTCTCTCTGCTTCTACCATGAACAGAAGCCTGTTTCTCCCACCTGCAAAGTCTCCATCTGCTCCCCCTGCACAGCACAACAACAAAAAGCTCCATAGTCCAATACACAGCCAAGACAACCTTGAGTGTAATACCCTATGACAGTCCATATTTGACACAGGCCTATCCGCTTGATGCTTTGCAGTTATTTTCAGCGGCTACAATCGTCTCCAGAAAAAATGCATTCAATGCTGCTCCAAGATATTTTTCTGTCTTTCCAAATTTAATTCTGCCTGTGTTTCTTATTGTATCTCAACTCCTCAAGCTGGTGGTCTGCATTGCATCAGTAAAGGATGGTGCAGAACACAGGGCCAGGAAGGAAAAATGGTGAGTGCAGGTTTTTCCACAGTATTATTCATGTGTCCGACTAAGAAACCTTCCCTACAATCCCACCATGAAGCAAATGTGTATTAAAAGCAGCAACATGTACCCCAACAACCTCTATGGAGCAAATTATTGAGACCTCCACGAAGGAAGTCTTCCAGAGGTGATGGAGGAATGAGGGCACTTTAAATCCCATTACCATGTGATCAAAAGTCATTTCTCACTCAAGATGATCCAGTACAGGCACAGTGAGATCCTATAAAGATGAACCAGAATTCCTGAGCAGAAACATATTGGTGAGCAACAATGGTGAGTGCATGAGGGGGCACATATTTCTCTTCATTAAACCATAAATAATGCAGAGGAATCATATGAATAATTTTCTCCCTGATGGATATTGCATGCTGAGAAAGGATTTCCAGTTCTACTTTTTTAAAAATTTAGCATGTGAAATGATGCGTCGCTATGTGACAAAGTGATTTTTTGGGGCAAGAGGAGAGTAGCAAAAATGCATCAGAGAGCTTTGAAAAAAAGTGTGACGGGAAGAGGGTAAAGAGAGAGGCTGGGTCTTTTCCTGTTATGTTTGCTTCCCTACTCTTAGGTTTTACCTTAGATATACTGTAGCATACATGTGCATAATTAAACACTGCAGTATACTACACTGCCTGGCCAAAAAACAGGTCACTGCCAGGATTTAACTAAGTAAATAGGTATGAGCCTCCCATTGGATAATTTCTGCATGGGTGATTGTTTCAGCTGGCAACAACTGATATAAGGATAGTGGGGAACCATCGTCTTCAAAGAAAAAATGTGGTCGGAAAAAAATCTTGAATGATTATGACCGGTAATCACTTAAATTGTGGAAATCAAATTATAAAAAAAAAAAAAAACAACAGTAGACCTCAGGTCTATGTTTAATAATGAAAGTAAAAGCATTTCCATGCACACAATGCAAAGGCAGCTGAAGGGATTGGG
>JAQQAE010010113.1:0-14252 GCA_029823295.1 Pseudamia nigra
TATATATATATATTTATTTTTTTTTAATTTATTCAGTATATATATATTCTATATATATATATATATATAGAATAAATATATACTGTATCTTCTTCTTCTCCTTTCGGCTGCTCCCCTCAGGGGCCGCCACGGTGAAATACCAATGATTCGCATGTGTGATCTGGCATAGGTTTTTTACGTCGGATGCCCCTCCTGACACAACCCTCACAACATGTGTATATATGTATATATATATATAACATCCGACATCTCAGTCCAGAAAAGTGCAGGTCTAGGAGCAGCAAAGATACTGCGCAGAACCCTCAAGCTCCCAGGCCTCTGGTAGCGGAGCTGAGCTTGGAAGGATGAGACCACCCGCGGAGGGTGAGAAGTGAATTGTTATATATAAGGGTACTGCAGGGGTTGGATACATTTAGATATGAGGCTTTAGTTACACATATGATCCCAGTGTGATCTCAGTGAAAATCTCCAAACAGGATGATTAGGGTCACTAAGTTTATCCAGTTTATCTTAAATTTAATTTAAAATTTAATTACTTGCTGATTCTCTGCCAAAGAAGTTTGTTCATTTGTTCGTTAACAACATAACTCAAAAAGTAATGTACCGATGACATTTTCAAGATAGGTCTGAATGGGTTGTATATTGTTCTAATTGATCCCTGTGCCCATCTGAAAATTTCTCAAAATCTGTGTATTCTTTGAGTTTCATTGTTAACAAACAAGTGGACAAACTATCAGCAATCCTTGGTGTTCATCCACAGTGTGTCTGGACACACTGAGCTGCCTAATTTTTTTTTGCTGTTTCCTCCACTGGTAAAGACTTCTTCCTCATCTGTAGTGAAATAACTGTGACTCCAGTTCCTCTTCACAGTCCGGTGCAACCATCTATTCTTTAACTCGCAGTTTACAGGAGGAAAAAACAGAAGGATGTAAAACAGGCAACGTTGAGACATGAAAACAGTGTTATGTATGCATATGTCCAGTGGTATTTTGCAGCGAGATTTCTTTCCATGCTCAAAACAGGCCTGGCTCAGTTCAATGTTATAATAGGGAATGTTTGGTTGATTTGTATTTTCTGAAGTTTAGTTGGATTGATGCCAGTTTTGGCACAGGACGCAGCAACTGTTGCAACAAAATGATTTTATCAGTTTTTCTTGGATGAACACGTGCACATAGAAAACTGAGTTATTCAATGAAATGCTGTAGCTCAGGTTGTTGTTGATTTCTCATGCATGGAACAACAGTGCACAGATAGCAGAGGAAAAGTGAACATGAACATAAATAGGCCCCAATGCAGAATTATTCCAACATCCTGTGAGTCAGACCTGCAAGAAATATTTTGGTGTTGTATACGATAGATACACAAAGATAAGACAACCCGTTCAGTGATTTATGAGACTCTGCCAGACTGTCATAATTAGATTTAAATGTTAATAGAGGTAACGTACACAAATGTTACCTGCGGTTTTGTGGCACCATTAGAGGCTCTGCAGTGAAAGAGAAGCATTATTAAAGTGTACATGTATATTCTCTTAAACACACTCTGTGGACAAATCAAAGTCTGTGAAAATATAGAAAAAACTGCACAAAGTTTTAATAGAGGTGATGTCTCAGTCACAGTGTGCTTCATATTTCAAAATTACGTGCAAACAATCCACGTTAAATTCCCATCATCCAACAGTGTAAACCACATGACCGGACTACCATCTTCAAACAAAATGTGTACAAATTAACACAGCAATATTTTGCGACATAGAATGATTTCAACACTGAGAACATTCAACCTAAATTGCAAAAAAAATTATGCTTAATTAACCGAATTAATGTCAAATGTGCCTCCAGATAGTTTTTATGTGTGTCAATTACTTTTCCAGCCTTTTGTTGCCCTGGTTCCAACTTTTTGAGATGTGTTGCTGTTCATTTGTGTGTGCTCATTTTGCAGCTTTAAAAAAAAATCCTTGATTATTGTGTTTGTTCTTGTTCATTTTGTTGTGCATTTAGGGTTCGTTCATTTTGTAAGAATCCAGAGATTTTGGATTAAAACTTAAATGAGTTTCTAATGAATTTTGGTCCCATTTTTTTATTCTTTTCTGCTTTTGCTTTTGATTCTTTTCCTCATTTTCTTGCTTATCTTGTCTGTTTTGTTGCTTACTTTGTTCATTTTTTTCCCTCCATAAGGATCCAGGGATGCCTGACTAAAAATGAAATATGCATGGAATCAATATTTGGTCCAAATTTCTGCGCATTTTGTTGCTTTTTAGTTTAATTTTTTATTCAATTTTTTTGAGTGCACCATACACCATCTATTCTTGTTCATTTCGTTGGTTACTTTTTCATTTCCTTAATTATTGTCTCTGATCTTGTTCAACTTGTTTTGTATTTTGTTTGGGTATTTTGTTGGTCCTTTTGTAAGAATCCAGAGATGCTGGACTAAAAATGAAATCGGTGAATTTTAGTCTCATTTTTTCAGCATTCTGTCACTTAGTTTCATTCTTTTTGTTTATTATGTTCATTTTCTTGATTATATTGCTCATTTTTTTTCATTTTCTTTCTTATCCTGTTCAATTTCTTGATTATCTTGATCCTTTATGTTTTTTTTGCTTATTTTTACATTTCTTAATTTTCTTGTGTATTTAATTTATTTTCTGCATAATGTTGTTACTTTTTGTTAATTTTGTCCCTTTTTTTGTTCAACTTTTCCCCTCCATAAGATTGCAGAGATGATTGACTAAAAATGAAATTAGATGCTAAACAATTTTTGTCCCTTTTTTTTGCCCTTTTTGTTTCTTTTTGGTTTATTTATGTTTATTTTCTTGTTTTTTTTATCACTTTTGATGATTATACTGTTTATCTTTGTTCATTTTGTTGCCTATTTCTTTTTTAGACATTTTTTTGGCTTGTTTTGTTCATATTATTGCAAATTTTGTATATTTTGTTTATTCTCTTGGTTACATTTAATTTCTGTTCTTCCTTACTTATCTTTCCCATCTATTTAATATGTACTATCATTTTGTTATCATTTTTGACCCCCCCCCCTTATATGACTCTACAGATGCCTGACTTAAAATGCAACCCCCACCCTTCACCCTTGAGTAAAACTGCAGGTTACTTCAGTCGGACAGCTCTGCATACTTTTATCACATTTTATACATTTATTATTTTCGTATATATGAAAGAAATTATTACTAATGACTGATGACTGATACCTAGAGGCTGTCAGTAGTGAATAGTTTCCCGCCACACACCCACACACACTTACACACATGCGCCATTATAAAATCTTTTAGTGTCGTTGCCGTCATCCAGCCGGTCTCCCATTGCCAGTATGGTGTTATACACCACGAGGCCTCTGACACTCCCTTTCTCCCCAAGGACGGCACGGAACCAGACCATCCTGTTTCTCTTCCTCTCTCTCTCTCTCTCGCTCTCTCTCTCTCTCTCTCTCTCTCTCTTTCGCTCTCTCTCTCCTATTCTCCACCTTCCTTTTCATGTTCAAAGTCTATCTTAATGCTGTCCACACACTGAGTTGCTAAGTTACTGGGATGCCCATTGTAAATGCCTATTTAATTATATATATTATCTACAGCAGTAAGGTAATCTTGGTACATTTGAGATCAGTTATTCAATGTCGAGCTGTTTGAGTCCATCTTGAGGCTGGCAGCATAGGCTTACACGATTGCTTAAACCCTTATGCGTTTCAACTGCAAATCAATACAGGCCACATCTAGTCCTTATAGTGCAACCCAAGGTATTCTCCGGGCATGCAGTATGATATGATTAATGGTAGAGGGCTTTTTTTTCTATCCTTTCACATTATTATATCACTCTAAGTGGTATGTCTTAGCCTTGCTGTTTTGTTTTGTTTTGTAGAACCAACAATTAAACAAGAGGAAGAGGCTGTGGAGGAGGCTGACAATAGAGACAGCAGAGGTTCAGCACTTGAAGAGATTGGCCAAACGGGAGATGAAGGACTAGAGCTGGAGGAGTCCTTCACAGACAGCCCAAACAACTTACAAGATGGGGGGCCGAGGTCAAACACGACAGCGGATGCGGGGACTCGGCAACCAAATGGTACAAGAAGAGTATATATTTTCAAAAGCACTGGGGCATTTCGAGATTAATCTGCCTGTCAATATGTTGTGTGTTGAGTGAGTCAGAAATCATGTCTTTTTCCTCGACAGTGGGCGTAGAGTGCTTTTTTAATTGTTTTGTTCAAAGACAATGACTTAGGCTTGGAATTATTATCAGGGAAAAAATATCCTTGGAATCCCCCACAACCTGTTCCAACTGACTCTGTGACAACCCGAGCTGTCACAGCGTTAGGATCATATTTCTTTTTTCCAATTGGCTGCTGATCGGAAGATTGGCCGTTTGAAGAGAAGGCAGTAGCCACTAATTTTACACAATTTAAAAGTGTTCCTGGAAAATCGTAGATTACCATAAAGTGGACATGCTTTGAAGCCTGCCATATGTTCTGATGATGAGGGGGACTTAAAGGCACACACTCCTGTGGATGCATCTCAAGTGGTAATACACAGGCTGCCCACATGTTCATCATACATACATACTTGGAATTTATTTTGTATTTATTTATGTATTTTGTTTTATTTTTGTTCATTTTCTCATATTGTTGCTTCTGACTAAAAATTAAATCACATTATACTGAATTATGGGCCCCTTTTGCCCATGTTTGTTCATTTGACTTTACTTTCTTTTTAATTTTGTTCATTTTGTGCTTATTTTATTATCTTTGTTGATTGTTTTATCATTCTTGTTCATTTTCTTTATACATTTTTTTTACCCTTCTCTTGCCCACTTTGTTGCTTATTTTTTATTTTTCTTCAATTTAATTTATTTTGTTCATTTTAATGTATATTTTGTTAATTCTTGCTCATTTTGTTCCCTATTTAATCTAACCTAATAAAATTTTTTGTTCCCTCCACAAGGATCCCGAGATGCCTGTCTCACTCTCTGCCTCCATCTGTTTAGTGTGTAGTGGACATATTTGCCTTCTTTTAGCACATTTTAATTTTTGACATGGAAAATTGATCAAAAATTTAATTTATTGTCATTTATATACCTATGCAATGAAATCTAGAATGTATGAAGAAGCATATCAAGACCCAAGTTAATTTAGAGTCACTCTAGTCTGAATGAGTGATTTGTGTTGTGTTAAATATACAAACGCAATGCTGTAAACGCTAAGTATCCTTATGTGAGGCTGTGAATGCCTTAACTTTGAGGTACTGATTTAAAATTTGGTAAAAAAGGGTTAAGACTAGATCAGTGTTTCACTTCATCCTACACTCTTTTCGAACTTCAAAGAGTCTGATTTCTGCCAATGTTTTGTTCTTTCCTTTTGTTTTAAATTCTGGTTCGAAAATAAATATAAATCTGTTCCTCTACATGGTCCCTTTTTTATTCAAATCACCTGAATTCAGATTAGTTTGACAAACCTCTGACCATTAGTCATATTTGTCATCCTCTAGGAATTTAAAGACTACACCAGGGCTGATTTTAGTCATTTGAATCTTGATAAGAGTATCAGCGTCTTGATGACGTTGGTTTAATTCACAAAGGTTAATGTGTCACACAGAAGCTCTGTCAGCATTTATAAATGTTATCATTGAGGTTTTCCGTCAGCATGTAACAGTGTAAATTCAAAGCCTTGATACGTGAGTCATATTATAACATACTGTACATTACTGCAGCAGTGTGGTGTGTACAGCAGTGGGTTATTTTCATATATGAAGGAAACTCTAACCTGTTGTTTTTTGACTCCCCATTGTAACTTTTAAGCTTTATCTTTGTAAGCCAGGTGTAGAGGTATGTAAAGACAATTTTATAGACTTGAATGTGGTATTGACTTCCTGTGCTGCCCTCTTTCAGGTGAAAGGCCATTCCAGTGCAACCAGTGTGGTGTGTCATTCACCCAGAAGGGAAACCTGCTGCGACATATCAAGCTGCACACGGGAGAAAAACCCTTCAAATGCCCCTTCTGTAGCTACGCTTGCAGACGGCGGGATGCGCTCACTGGTCATTTGCGTACTCATGCTGGTAAGACTCCTCCTCAGACATTCTCACTTTGACTCATCATTTGTACTTAGTTAAAAGTAACGTGCTTCAGGCACTTTGATTTATTATAAATATTGTGCTTTTAATTTTACGTTAGGAGCAGATGCTGCTTTTGTGTTGTGTGTTTTTCCTCCGCAATGTGAACCTGCCAACTGCCTTTATTCATTCATTTAAACATTGATCTCAAGACCACAAAATCAGTTGTACTTTCTTGAAGCTATGTTCAGACACTTTTTAATACTTATAATGTAGATCACAGTGAAAATAGGGTCAGGATTTCAAGACTTTGTCCTCAGCCTTTGTCAGCACTAGTTGTATTGTTTAAGCTTTATGTGTTCTCATTCTTTTTCATTTTGCTTGTAATTTTTTTATCCTGCATATTTTGACTTCATAAGAATTTGGAGATGTCTGAATAAAAATTAAATGAGTTTATAATCAGCTATTGGTCCCTTTTGCCACTTCTTGCTTAATTGGTTTAGTTGTGTTCAATTACTTTGTTCATTTTCCTCACATTTCTTCATTTTGTTGCTTATTTTATTACTTGTCTTAATTGTTTTCTCAATCTTGATCATTTTTTTCTCATTTTGTCCCTTTTTGTGTGGCTTATTTTCTTTGTTTTGTTCAATTTCTTTTATTTTGTTCATTTTCTTGTTTGTTTAGTTCATTCTTATTTATTTTGATCATTTTTAGGTTCCCTTCATAAGGAACTTGTGATACCTGATTCAAAATGGCCCTAACATTATGTGTTGTGGACATATTTGCTCACCCATTTTAACACGTTTTCATTTTTTACATGATAAAATGATCAGAAATCATGTTGTTTATACACATATGCATTGAAATTTAAAATGTATAAAGAAGCATAACAAGAGCCAAGTTAATTTAAAGTCAATTTAGTCTGAATCTGTTTTTGTACGTGGTCCAATTCGCATTTTCTGGAAGCCATGTTCAGACTCTTTTTAATATAATAAAGATCACAGTGAAAATGGCATCAAGTTTTCAAGACTTTAGCCATAGCCTTTGCACACTATGCAGAGTTACGGTAGCACTGTTAGCAATACATGGTGGTCTGTGATTTTCTTGTATCAGTCTTGGATAGATATGCCACTGTGTTTCTGTGTGCATGTCATAGACAGCTCTGCAAGTGCTTTGTGGTTAAATGCCAAGGATGTGTTGTTCTTTTGACTTTGTTTGACTTGCTAAAGAGGAAAATATCTGTCAAAAAACACATGGGACATGCTGCGGGTCTCTCATCTGTAACACACTTTTCTATCAGATGATGTGCTCTCCCTTCTTTTGCACCTTTGAAATCAAGGTCAGACATACCGTCATTTCTCTCTATGATGCCCCCACAAAACTTACTCATACAGACTACTTATAGGTCAAGGTAATGTGTGTTTAGTCGTGCCTTCATGTATTTACTCTTTGTCATCTCGTTTCTTACTCACTCACTTCTTTTATGTACACCTTACTACGTTTTCCCCCACATGGGTTGTCCATCATCAACCAGTTTTCACTTCCTTTATTGTTCAGCTGAATTTGTCTCATTTAGCAACTTCTTTTTCCTGTAAAAGTATTTAAGTTACACCTGCCTTGTGCCTTTGGTCTCTAAGGAATATGTTGAATCTATTGTTGACATTTGGTACAGTTGTACAAAATGTAGTGCCTTGACCTTTTTTGTATTCAGAGACATATAGTCTCCAAGTGCTGTAAACCTCACAGACCAGCTATAGTAGCCTGCCAGGAAGAACAGGTGGAGCATAAAAGGAAACAAACCATACAGTGCAAGTATGAGAGGGACGGAACGCAACAGAGAGTAGCAAATCAAACATGATGAATTTGGCCACTATGCAGAAGGAGAGTAAATACTGTACAGTACCACACTGGAAAATAGTTTTTACTGATTCATGATTGAAAACAAAAACAAGTATTGTTGTGGAGCATTTTAGAAGACAAAGAACGTAAAATGAGGCACTTCCCATTTATTAGACAAATGTAATCAGTCAAGTGAGTCACTGAGTGCATGCTGTGGGCTATTTGCATGAATAAGAATAGCAGCTGAAAGGTGGATTCTTAATGCTTATCCAACATCTGCACAAGGTCATGTGTGGGTGGTTATATAAGTTATAAAAGTATGAAGTAGTGTCTTGTGTGTGAGAAAGAGTGTGTGTAGATGTGAATCACAGAGAAGAAGAAAGTTCTTCTCAGCTAAATATACTGTCTACTCCACTGTGTTAGTTTAGAAAAGAAGTTATTTCCATGATGTCATTTTCATTTAGAAGTCAGTTTTTCATTACTCAGAATGAATATGGCTGTGATGACCCTGCTGGTACATCTACCCACATTTTCATATTGAAACCTTTTGTCGCTAGCCACTGCTTTTCGTGTCTGTTCTTACACAGAAAAAATGACAATACAGTGTTATTCATAGACCACAAGAGTACTGCCTGACAGTTGAGGGAGAAAACTTATTTTCATTACTCCATGATGCAGTACAAAAAGTGCTGTTTATGTAAGATTGGCCATGACTGGATATGACATTCTTTAACACAGAGATTTTATTTAATTCATGCACTTCATCAAAAGGTAGGATACAAACATAACATAGAGAGTTGAATGCAGCTCTGATCTTAAAAACAAGAAACTTAACCTCAATTCATGGAAAAACAGAAGATAGTTTTCACGTGAACTCAGACCTACATCTCAGTGTGTGTGTTTGCACACGCGTATTTGTGTGTGTGTGTGTGTGTGTGCGTGCGTGCGTGTGTTACAACATTCATTCCACAGACTGAAACATGTCTGGTTTCTCTGTTCTCACAGTGTGAAGTGCACTACATCAGCACGGCCTCATCTAGTAATACTGTATCTCTCACCATTCTGCTAGTGAATGTCTTACTATATCACAGTGTTAATGAGTGGTGTCTGGATCACATCAGTGTGCTTATGTGGCCTCCGGTTCACTCACCTAGTCCTTTTATGAGTCACTGAATACACAGTTCTGAAAATACTCTACCACAGGAGACATACTTTCTCAGTCTGCCTGCGTAGGATTTTCACTTTAATACAGTGTGTTACAGTTAAATCTTAGCATATATTAACCTAAGCTGCTCATTTAGTTTTATTGCATGATGGCAGTGACACTGTTTTTTTTCCAAGCATTGCTGACTGGCAGATGTTATTAAAAGTTTAATAAAATAATGCACAACACCACTCACTTGACATTTGAATAAAGATACAATTTTCATTTTCACAATTTTACTGTTTAGTCAAACAGACAAGAAAAAACAGCAGTATAGATAATCTATGTAGAAAAAAAAAAACAAAGCTATTATGTTTATCTGAGAAAATGCAATGGGTATGTTGTCATATTTCCACTTGTTGAGGTAGGAAGAAATTGAATTAAACAGAAATGTTACAATGATTCACACTCCACCTCCATAGCCATTTACCATTGGAGTTAGTTTCCTACCACCGCCACCATGGGAAGAGTGTTCAACTCCCCTATTCACTCATGCTGTGCCAGTAGTGGGAGTTTTAGCTACATATCTTAGAGACCAAAGCATTCTGAAATACAGATTTCATGTTGCAACTGTCTCTGCGCCCACAACCTATCTGTCTGGCAACAGTGGAATCCTCACACTAGTAGTGGAACATCCATGATCTCAGAGACTTGCTTTTGGTTTGTTTGTACTTCTGACTGTGCACAGTATTTACTACTACCCACTGCCTAAACAGACCCACGAGTTACATTATCTCGTTGAACTGAACCCACGCTTTCTCTATGTGTAGAAAGGAACGAAATTAATATGCTCTCCATTGAATGTCTTCACTTCTAGTTGGCAAGCCTCACAAGTGCAACTACTGCGGAAGGAGTTACAAGCAGCGCACTTCACTAGAGGAGCATAAAGAGCGTTGCCATAGTTACCTGCAGGGCATTGGCTTGGGTCCGACTGCAAACGCCAGCCCGTACATAGGTAAATACAGTTTTACTATTGTTGAAACCAAAAATGATAGTGGACAAATGTGTAATGACAACAGTACCAACACACTTACAAGGCAAAACCTGCTGTAGCATAAGTGAATGTACGTATGAATTATCCATTTATTTTAAAGCTGCAGTGTGTAGGATTTATTGGCATATTGTGGTTGCAGATTGCAATAACTCAGTAGCCCTAGCCTCACCCTATCCAAGTGGGTTTAGAAGAGCTGACAGTAAGGACCCTCACTCTAATCTACTGTAGAAACACATCAGACCCATATAAGGACACGACCATCCTTCTGTAGATGTAAGTTCTTTATTATAAGACAACAAAGATAACATAATTCTTAATCTCTAGTGATCATACACTATTGATCACATTATGCATATTATATTCAATTTCTTCAAATACATACCTCTAAATCCTACACACTGTACATTAAATTTATACTACTGCCTTTTTTAAATGTAGTTTTTGCCCACATTTTAAGAAAGCTCAACTTTTAGTTCAGGCATTATTAACTTTGACTATTATTTTTTTATTTCACAATTTAATACCCAAATACTGCTCTCATTTTCAAATGTTTAAGGTGAGGTTCCTAAAGACCCAAGGACCATAGGAGAGTCAAATGCCATGGCTTCCTTTGATCGGCCTCCTGTAATTGAAAGGCTACACAGCAATGTGGGCAAAAGGAAGAGCACTACACCGCAGAAATTTGTTGGTGGGTACAGTATAATGAGAGTTTATTTCTCTCATCTTTTTGATGTAATGTTATTATATTTTTATTTACCTTTAAGAAATTGCAAGTTCAGGTTGAGCTTAAAACTAATGTTGTCTTTTTGTGCTGTACCAGTGGTTTATAATGCACATAATGCATGAGGCTTGAATTAACTTACCATAATTCATTGTAAACCTCATGCTTCTCTTGCATTTCTGTAGGTGTACCTTAGTGATCTAAAAAAATAATGTAATTTCACCAAATATTATGTTAGTGATGTGATTACATGGAGTGTTACAGTGCACTAGTTAATTTTTCATCACCCAGCACACTATGTTACTGATTTGATTTATGACAATAGAATTCAAACTCAAAGTAATTTTTTTGCTTACTTTGAGTCTGACGTAGTCAGTCCTTTCATTTTCAGTGTTGCATCATTTGTTTTGTCCACCCTTCCAGGTTAGCAGATTGAACCTTTTTGATTTTGGTTTTATTTGCCACAGTATTAGAGAAAGAGATTGAGCAACCTACAGCAAGCAGATGACAGACAAGCAAGGAAATGTTTTTCAGTCTGTGGTTAGGTACACCTGTAACTTTGCCATTGCTCTTATCAAGAGAAAACAGCTCACCGCATCCCTATTCAGGAGGGGTTAAACACTGCAGTGGTAGATGGATGGGGCTTTCCACCCCATTAGATTTGTGCATGCAGAACATCTAGAACAAAATGTGAAAAACAAGCCCCAAAATATCAACAAGATAAGACTTTAACTGGCTAAAGAGGAAATGTTATAAAGACAGCCATGCTTATACCTGCACATACAGTAATAGTTTTTATTTTTCTTCACAGGAGCAAGAGTGTTTGCTAAAAGCCAAATTTATTCATAGTGTACATTCATTTTATGCAGGTGAAAAGATGGTTCGCTATGGCTTTCCTGAATTAGGATATGACATGGGCCTCAAGTATGAGAAGCAGGCTGAACTGATGCCACCGCATATAATGGACCAGGCCATCAGCAACACCATTACCTATCTGGGATCAGATGCCCTTCGGCCAATGATGCACCCTCCAGGTCCCCCTCTGTCTATGGCTGATGTGGTTCCTATAGTGAACCCACTCTTCCACCATGTACTACCCTTGGGCCCACGAATGGACCGTCCAGGAAACTGTGAAACACTGCCACCTCAGCCCCCTGATTTCCCCAACCACCCCACCTCAAATGGACCCACTGCCTTAAGGCAAAGCAAGCAGCCCCAGCCAGGGCAAGACTCTCCCAGCAACAGTGGACTTGAATCAGCTGACTCTGCTCGTAGCAGCCCACAAGAGAGGCCAGGTTATCCTGGGAGAGACCCTACTCCTGGGCTTAGATCACAAGTCAGTCCAGCAGTGGTGTATCCAGGAGATCGAGCAACAGAAGCCTCACCGAGAAGTGGAGCAGGAATTGGAACTGTGCCGATACGAATGACCTCAGAAAGGCCAGTGAGCCAGGAAGGGATAAGGGTATTTGCACGTGAAGGCCAAGAGGTGCGGGCCTTCCAGTGTGAGCATTGTCGGGTGCTCTTTCTGGATCACGTCATGTACACCATCCACATGGGCTGCCACGGTTACAGAGATCCACTGGAGTGCAACATTTGTGGTCATCGCAGCAAAGACCGCTATGAGTTCTCTTCCCACATAGTGCGTGGTGAACATACGTTCCAGTAAGAAGACAGGGAGGTAAAAAACAGTGAGAAAAAATTACAAATAAAACAACAAGGGAAAGGAGCAATAGCCTCATATCCGTCCTTATCCCTAGACTTCTATGACTGCACAGTTGAATGGCACTGTAGACAAGTGTAGCACAATCACATACTTCTTTTTAAGCTACTTGTTGTGAATATTAACAGTTGAACAATCATATGAAGGCATGGGCCAAAGACACATTTTCTACATATTATAAATTAAAATTTCTTGCAGAGCAAGGAAGGTATATATCCTTCCTCATTGAAATCTTCAATTATTTTAACAGAGCAGCTGTTGGATGACTTTTGACTTCTTGAAATTCTTTTCTTTAATGTCTCATTTTTGTCATGTTTTTCATGTTTAATCTTGGATAAAATTACAGGAAAGGTACCATTTAACTGAATACCATCACGAAATTGGTAAGGGTAAACTATATAATATTTCTGCAGTCATATTTTTGATTATTATTGATATGTACTTGACAGATAAGAATAAGTTGCCTTTTTAAGAGCTTGAATCATATTTACATGTTGACAACATTAACACATGGATCCAATGCTTTTTGCACTAGGTCCATGGATACTAAAATCCAACGCTTTACTTATTGCTTTCTGTGTGTATTATGGTTTGACAGTACATTCATGATGTGATGCTGTGTGTTCAATCTGCAAGCAATTTGCCATGAAAATCAGGTTGCCAATTGGCCAGTAACATGGTTGACTCATTATCTGAAACTGTAAAGTTTCAAACCATTGTGCCATCATCTTCAGTATTTCTTTTTTTATTGGCATTCAAAACTGCTTTATTCTGCTGAACTAACAGTTTACAGTTTCTAGAATGAGAAAGAAACAAAGAAAGAAAGAAATTAGTTCATGATGTAACAATTGAAGCAGTCAGTAGATTATATGGGGAATCATTTTAAATACATTATAGTATCTATGAATGCATTTTCCATCACCAAATAGAACAAATGAATGTGTGGTGCAATTTCTATGCAAATTATTCTTACGTTTATGAAGTTACTGAAGATTTAGTTGATATTACAGAGTTAATTCATATACATAAAAGTTGCATGGCTGGATGAAAGTAGGAAAACTACCTCTGAACAACCATTTTGTAAGATTCAGCTCACCAGTTACTCTACATACAGTGTATTCTGGCAAATTTGGCAATCATGTTGCAAGATTAAAGATGGCTGATTTCTTAGTTTTCACCGCATCACCCATTTTTTCCAGAAAATTTAGTCACTCATCATGAATTTGGAGTTAAAGATTCAGTCTACAATGTTGAGAATATACAGCAGCTAGAAGTCGATCATTTGTAGCGGTCCGCTGTTGATGAATCAACAGACAACCTGCCAGTCAACACAGTGTACAGTGGTCCCTCGCTATATCTCGGTTCACCTTTCGCAGTCTCGCTGTTTCACAGATTTTTTTTTTTTTTGTGCAATTTTCATGTATTTTTTTACAGCGTATGAACGCACATTGTGTTCTGGGTCCTGATTGGCTAAAGGGGAACTCACACATTGTGTTCTGTGTCCTGATTGGCTAAGGTCATTGTCAGTCATCTCCTCCGTGTTGTCTCCTGCAGTGCAGAGTGCGTTCAGCTTCGCTGAGCTTCAGATTTCCACAGGTGTTCGATCGCTGGCAGTGTGACTCTGAAGTGCTGTGTTTTTTCGGGTTTTCTCTCCGACGGAGGCCCGTGGTGTTGACGGGGGCCTTCATTGGAGGGGGTCGCTGCGGCGGAGCAGCGCCGGGGCG
>JAQQAE010010114.1:0-14251 GCA_029823295.1 Pseudamia nigra
CTCCAAACGGGCAATTTTGTGCCGTTGAAGGAGACGAGGTCTTTGAAGATGTTTTTTGTTCTTAAAACCCTTCTCTCACAGATGTCATCTAATGGTTATGGGACTGCAGGTGGCGCTAGTGACAAGCTTAATTTGGGCCGAGGATCGTCCTGTGTGTTGACGGACAGCCAATTGGATCTTCCGGCTCAGGGGTCTACCACTTGACTTTTTTTTGCCACAACCCTCAGGATCTTTTAAGAAGTTTAAAATTATTGTCTTACTGTGTCCAACCTCAGCAGCAATGACACGCTGCGAAAGGCCTTGTTGATGCAGCTCAACAATCTGACCATGCTAAAAGAGAGAAAGCTTTTTTGCCTTTGCCATCAGGAGGTCATGACAGTGTGGACCCCTGACACAAAATGACACTGAATCCACATTTTTGCGAAAATTTGGGCTTTTAAAGACTGTGGTCTTAAACTTTTGATCAGCTGACGAACAGTCTATTTCAGTTTAATGGTTTTTTGCAATAAATTGCTTACTCAATTTTTTTTCTTGTCTCACTCCCATTTCTTCTTTTTGCATTTTGAAGCACTACTTAGAACCTTGTTAAGATCCAACAGTGCAAAATGTACATTCTTGAAATTTTTCAGCTGGTCTTAAAATTTTGATCAGGAGTGTATAACAGTGCTTCTCAAATAGTGGGCTGTGCGCAGTGCACATATGTATGGGGGGCATATGTACCCTAGGGAACATGCTTTTTCTGCCGTACTGTAGTAGAATGAAGTGTAATTGCACATCCACTACAGTAGGTGACAGTGGTGCTCTTGTTGTCGCTTTATGGTGTAGGGTTTTTTTGCACCGAGCAAATGATATACTGTACAGTGCAGTAATAAACCCTCAAGCAACAACATGGAAAAATTTCTAACAGGGATGAGAAGAAAGGCAGAGAGAGACGGAGATAATGAGACAAAAGAAAGTCACCCAAACGCTAAGACGAGAAAATATGACGACGTGTATGTATCGCTCGGCTTCACTGTGACTACGGTGGAAGGCGAGGAAAGACCAGTGTGTTTATTGTGTCTAAAATGCTGGCAGTGAAAAAGCATGAAGCCAAATAATTTAAGGCGCCACTTGAAGACATTACACCCCAATCACACTGATAAGCCACTGGAGTTTTTTCAGCAAAAATGTACCGAATATTGCCAACAATCATCCCGCTTTGTGATGCTACTTCAGTAAACTGGCGAGCAGTTGTAAGTTGAACTATATGTCTTTCATATCATGAACAATCAAGTTTCAGCCCTTTTTAACATGATAAAACAATGTTGCAGGATCTAAAATAATGTTGCAGTATCGAAACAGTCAGTTCAGGGACAAACAGTGCGCAGAGCTTTTCAAACCATAGTTTGCTTTCTCCCCCTGCTCTGATGTCACATCTCCTGTCAATCACCTCAACCTGAGCCCGAGGCCCCGCCCACTTGGACTTGGCACTCAGCATCACACTCATCCCTACTGTTGTCTCATTTGCATAAACTACAGCCCCTGAACTCTGATTGGTCTGATGACGCTATCACTCAGAAAAGCAAATAGCCAATCAGAATGAGGTGCAGGGAGGGACCGACACAGGATTTTTTTCAGACAAGATACAGAGAAGGGAAAGAAAATAAGCAAAGAAAACAACATAGAGATGGATTTTGAAACTTAAAACCAAATTTCTATCATCTTTATGGTCCAGATATTTTAAATATGATACCAGAAAATGCATGATGTGCCTCCTTTAAAAATTTATATTTAGAGCGGAATGAAAGTATACAGTTTTCAGTATAACGAGGCATCAGATACAGTACATATACTAAAGTGACTTAATGTACTTTTATACCATGTGGAGATAGAGTACAGTTACATATTTGTATTTTTTCATGTTTAATTTGCCTCTGCAGGTTGAAAATGAAGTAGATGAAAAGTTGTTTTTGGAACCTTTAATTTGGAAAAAATGCAACTTGCAACTTGTCTGTTGAGATGCGTTTTGATATTTTCATAAAATCACTGTCACGTATACGAGTTTCCTTGACTTTAAACTCTCACTTGTTCTGAACTTGATCGACTCTAAAAGGATTATCTGCTGTGACCTTGTTACACCTGCACTGAAGAATAATCCTCATACGAACAAATAGCTGTCATGAAAATATATTCAATCAAAAGTTTGGACATGCAGATCAATTGTCAGTAAACTTCTCTGCTATTAATTAAATATGAAAGCGTCCTTTAAAATGTTCACTCTTTCATTATGAATCCAAAACTGACACTTTAAAACCTCCTGACTCTTTACTTTAACATTCTTTGTATTTGCGTGTATTAATGTGTTTGGTCTGCAGTACATTTTGCTATTTCCCTACTAAAAATACCTGCACATATTCCTCCTAAAGATGTCCTACCTCGCTTTGATGAGACGGACATGTCTTACTTGTCTCCAGAGTAAATCTTCAGCACCGACGCAGCGTAGCAGCTCTAAGTTTCATCAGCTTCACATTTTAGGTCCTAAAGTATGGAAGCTGTAATTCCTTTTGCATTGCGTGGGGACCATGTCACTGCCTGCTGAAGCCTGTGTGTGTGGGGGGGGGGAAACGACACCTGAGGACAGTGTGTATGACCTGTCCTGTCAGATTATCTCCAATCCATTCAGGACCTTTGTAGATATAAGCTTTATTGTCTGAGGTTATTGATCAGTATTACAGCTGTGCTCATTAGTTTACATCCCCTGGCAGAATTTGTAAAAGTCTGCCAGGAGATGTTCTTACCGTTCTTCAGAGAGTTCACCTTTGTGCATTTTCTTCATCCATTTTCATATTTTCAGGACATTTTGTTACTTTTTTGTCTAATATGCTTCATTTTGCCCTTTCTGTTGCCAGTTTTGTTCATGTTTGTACATTTTCTTCATTATATTGTTCCATTTTTGCTCAGTATTGTTCATTTTTGTGAATTATTTGGCTCAGTTTTGTTCATCTTGTTGCTTGTTTTGTTTACGTTTATGCATTTTCATCACTGTGTTGTTTCTTTCTTGCTCAGTATCAATTATTTTGTGAATTACTTTGTTGATTTTTGTTTATCCTATTGCCTGTTCTGCTCATGCTTGTGCATTTTCTTCATTATTTTGTTCTGTTTTTGTTCAGTATCATTTATTTTATGAATTGCCTCTTTGTTGCTGTTCATCTTGTTGCCTGTTCTGCTTACATAACGCTTTGTTGACTTTGTTGGATTAATTTTGATTGTTGGTGATTTTTCTTTTTTCATTTTCAGGGTATTTTGTCACTTTTTTGTTTAATTTGGCTCATTTTGCTCTTTTTGTTGCCTGCTTTGTTCATGCCTGTGCATTTTCTTCATTATTTTATTCCTTTCTTGCTCAGTACTGTTCTTTTGGTGAATCATTTTGTCCATTTTTATTCATCCCGGTGCCTGTTTTGCTGATGTTTCTGAAATTTTGTGATTATTTTGTTGCTTTTTTGGTACAATATGGTTAATTTTGTTGCTCATTTTATTCATTTTTATGATTTTTGTTGCTTATTTTGCTGTTTTTTCAGAATATTATGCTACTTTTTGTTTATATTGGTTTGAATTTTTTCATTTAGTGCTTATTTTGTTCATTAAGATTTAATGTGAAGGACAGTGTACACAATTGTATCATTTTTATAGCATCTTATAATCTTTCACATTTAAAGAATACAGTACAGTACATAAAACGTCATAGTATGTGGCTTTGTTTAGAGTAAAACTGTAGATATTATGTCAGTATCTAATGAGTTTTTCTAAGTTTGGTCATATTTTTGCTCATTTTTCTGCTTATTTTTCTCATTTATGACAATTATCTTGGTTCATTTTTGTCCCCTTTACAAACCACTGGAGAAAAAGCACAAATTTATGCATCAACAATTCACTAAAATACAGAAATTGATGCAGAGATACCTGACCAAAACCATACTTTCACTTAAGCTGAATAATTCAGAGTTGGTATATTTTCAATGCATTTGTCTTCAGTTCCACTGCTGTTTATTTTACACTTTTCCCTCTGTGGCACAAAGTATGGTCTGTCGCTGCTCTCTCAAACAGGTAGAGGGCAGTATGACACAAACACACCTCTGTGGCAGGCTGATCGGAACAAAACAGACAGTGTGTACTTTGAAAAAAACAATTAGGTCGATGTTCCATGTTAATTGCTAATGGGGACAGAACGAAGCAAACCTTGGCTTCCTCTGCCCTTGCTGAGTCTCACTCTGTCAGCACTGAGGGTGATAAAAAGTTACAAGGTGTTCCACAATGTGGCAGAACATACAGCACACTTCTGCAGAGTAAACGTCACCTCTGTGGATTTCAAAGAGGCTCTCAGCTTCACCACCTCCCTTCACATTTATTCTGCTTCTCTGATTCACACACGGCGCCTGATGTTTCTTTAAGTGTAAAATCACGGGAGGGACGACGTCAAAATGGGCTTTCGATGTCAGCACTAACATGAAACAAGTGACCTCGAGCTCAACGTTTCAAAATGCTCTCATAGTAAATTTGTAGCCTGCTTTATATCACTTTATCAAGTCGCCCTCCCTCTCTGCGTCTCCGTGAACACGACCCGACCAGCTTTATTTCAAAACCAAGACAAATCGGTCCAGATGTGAAATCCCGACCTGCCAGATGAACCCACTGACTTCATCAACACAAAGCTGCTTTTACAGCCTCCGAAGCATTCATACTAAAGTTCAAAATGATTTAAAATAAATATCAGATGTGTGGCTATACATGAAAGAAATCTGATATCGTGTATTTCTAGTAATTGTCAGTATTTCCAGCACATGATAATACACAGTTGGACTTTGTTATTGCTGGATCAAGAACTTTTCACAGCAATTACTGGTCCTCTGTGTAATATTCAGGGGGATTTAGAAGGATCTAATAACAAAGTACAATATAATATTCAAAAGGTTATTATACTCTGAAAAAATGTTGTGATTTCTACTGCAGAATCAACACAGGAGCCCGTTCATGGAGTCCACCATGTTTCTACAGTAGAGTACACTTCTTCATCTACTTATTTACTTTTTGCAACATATGAAATTTTTTTTAAATATGTTTTCCACTGACACCATTAACCAGAAAGTATAAAACATATGGAAAACACCAGAGGCTGGGTTTTGCAAAAATAGCATGTACTGTACAACCCCACTTCCAAAGAAACAGGGATGTACACAAAAACAAATGGCAATGATTTGCAAATCTCATGAATGCATCATTTTATTAACAATAGAGCATAAACAACATACAGTATCTGAGGTTGAAACTGAGACATTTTACCATTTCATGGCAAATATTCTCCTTTTGAATTCAATGGCAGCAACACATCTCAAAAAAGTTGGAACAGGGACAAAAAGGACGGAAAAGTACTGAAACAAATTAAAAACAACTCAAGGAGCATTTGACAACTAATATATAATAATAATAGTAATAATTAAGATGGATTGTGAAGACTTTGAAGATCCCACCATCTACAGTGTATAATATACTGGATGCCCAGGATCTTTGGGCTGTCGCAGACATGATGCTGTACTGGAAATCAAGTTCGCCATCCTACAAATGCACGATCCAGAAATGTCTTCCCTGGGCCAAAGCTCATTAAAAATAATCTGTGGCAAAATGGACAACTGATCTGTGGTCAGAAGATAAGGCGAGATGAGACAAGAAAAGACAAGTTAAGACGAGACAAGATAAAAATTTTTGTAATTGGGGTTGTAATTCACAAAGCACCTACAAAGGCTGATATTCATGCAAACGATTCTTGTACACACATAGCATCAAAGTAGTGGCTGTGTGATTTCCATGAATGAAAATGAGGGAATAGCCATACATTTGTTACAAAATTCTCCCCTTTCTATGTAGTGTGACCCCTGCATAATTTCCACAAATGGATGTTTAATCTGTGTGCAGACTGACATCTTGCTCTAAGCCTCACCGTCTCTTTCAGAAAACTTTGGGTTTCTCTGAATGATGTTGAATTCATGTTTAATGACATTATTCATGTTTTCTTCAGTCAGACAGGGAGAAGGATTAGATCAAAATGAACACAATGAGCAATGATTTTTTGAAATGAAGAAGATAATCATGAAAATTAACAATGAAATGATCAACACTGTAAAAAAAATTAAAACAAAAATCACAAAATGAACTAAAAATGATCAAAGTCTCTTCTTGTTTTAATGCTGTGCCATCTTAGCGCCACAGTATATTTTTATATTCATTCATTTTCCATCTGTTGTGTGTGTTTTTTTTTTACCTTTTCCAGCTTTTCCTTCCAACTGACCCAACTTTTTGGAAATTTTTGCTGGAGTTAAAATTCAGAGGAACATCTAGTTTTCAAAAACAATGAAAGTTTCCTGTTTCAGCATTTGACATGGTCTATTTTCAACTAAAAATAGAGAGTTTCTGTGTTTGTCTTTTACTTTAGTGAACTGTATTCATTTATTTTCATCCGAATCTCACTTATGTCAGTGTATGATTATAGTCATAATTACTGGAATTCACGATACATTTCCAATCCTACAACGTGAGCTCAAGTCGTTTGTTTAGCATCCTTGCCTTTTCTGTGTTCAGGGTTCATTTGGACTCCAGTGGAGCAGGTCCATATCGAGTTCAGCCTCAGGTCAGTGGCGCGTTCAGAGCTGCTCTTATATCCAGGCGATGACAACCTCTGCCATAAGCAACTCTTTGAATTGATCAGCACCTCTCTCTTTTTTCCTCAATGGCACTTATCTTCATGAAACATCCACTCGGTGGTCACTGAGGGAGGTCAGGGTCGACCGGCAGCGTGGCGTCCAGAGGTGGAGCGAGCGGAGAGGGAACCGCTTCAACGTCTTCACATTACAGCGGTGGTGACAGACGCTCACACAGGCCTCAGGTGACACAACAGTCTGCCTCAAGTATTGAATATCTATTACTCCTCAGGGTGAAATAGACTGGACACTTTCTTTAGCTGCTTTTCTCTCATCTTTCAACTTGGTGAATATAAAGCTCATGTATAAAGTTTTACATTCATTTGTATTTTGGGAAAGTTACCACTTTTAAACGTGTTTTCAGTGAAGGTTAGTGTTTTTTGTAGGGCTGTCAAAATGAATGCGTTAATCTGGATTAATCCATTTGCTTGATTAATTAGATTTAACTTGATTAACGTGTTGACGTGATTAACATGCAATAACTTATACAGTATAGCAAGGAAAAAGTGATGAAATCTTATGTTACATTTGACCCACATCACTACCAACTTCTTTAGTATTTACTGCTTCTAAGTCAATTTAAATGTAAAAGTATAAGTCTTTACACATTTTTTTAAAAATTACATTAGTTACTGATGAAAACAATGAACCAAGTGTAACAAAAGCAAAAACATCTCAGCAGAACATTACAGAGGTTCTGTTAAGTTCTACAAAGCAGGTGTAATGTCCTTTTGTTACACAAGTTTAAATTAGAAAAAAATATACATTTTAATGTAAAATAAATAATTTTAGTCAAGTGTCTGTATCACGTTCTATCATGAGTGTTTTTTCTTCCACAAAATGAAAAACAACGACTTGGTATAAATTGTGATTAATCAAAATTAACAGTAACCCTGTGATTAATTTAGATTAATAATGAATGGATATAATCGTGGTTAATCAAAATTAATCCACAGTGACCCTGCGATTAATCAGATTAAAAATTTTAATCATTTGACAGCCCTAGTTTTTAGGTATTGTGAGAAAAGCCCTTGATTTATAATGTTGTGATAAAAGTTGACTTCAAATATGATTTATGATTTATTTAAGGTCCCTTTAGCTGGGTGTTGATGACATAAACATCCATACTGCCCTCACCTTTCATACACTGATGTTCAGTGTGTGGGGTTTACTGGCATCTGGTGGTGGAGTTGCAGAATGCACTGCTTTTCTTGCCTCACACTCAACAGTGGCAGCGATTTCAGCCAAAACCTCTCAAGTCTGGGTTTTTAGTTACAAGAAAAGCTAGAAAAGCATTCAGAGAGTGCTGAGCTGCCTTGGTGGAGGTCTGCACTCTCTGAATGCTTTTCTCTTCATAGTGAAAACCTACCATTATCATTTCAACCTATGCTCATTACCCCTATAAAACCATTTCACCAAAAGTAATATTTTTAAATGTATTTGACCCTCATTATCAGATTCTTAAACCATGAAAACTTACTTTCAGCATCTGGAATCACAGACATATCACTATTAAATCAATAGTTATTCACAAAAAAAATAATACTTCCATAATGGTGGTTTTCTTCTGAATCTCGCTCTGTAAAGATTGAAGATGCTTCAAATCCATGGGCATATTACTGAATCAGCAGACTTTCCACTACAATTTGGTGTCAGTTTCATGTCTGTGACTTTATTTATTACCTTAAGCAGCTATTTTTCCTCGACACCTCTAAGTATAAGTATTCTGGATTACTATGTCTGGAATATTATCCATATCTGGATCAAACTTTGTGGTTTGATAGAATCTATTATGATGTTAACTTGTGTTTTTTTGCTACATTTTCTGGGTGTTATGTTACCAGGACAATTTTTGAATTTGGTTCTATCTCACAATGGTGACGAATCCTTTAAAAATCTTCTGGATCCAGATGATGATCCAGATCACTACCACAATCAGTTGTTCCTTGTGTCATTTCTGACCTATCCTGAAAATCTCATCCAAATCCATTTATAACATTTTGAATTATATTGTGAACAAACTAACAGATATCTAAATAAATAAATCAACACAGACGACAACATAACCTCCCTGGTGGTGGTAATGAGTTTTGTCACCGGTCAAACTTATGATGGTGATGATGATGGTGATGCACCTGAACATCTGCTACGAAACAGAAAAAAAGATGAAGTACACTACTGGTCAACTGCCCAATTTTTAATTTAAGTTTTATGCAGGTTTATAGAGTTTAAAGGGCAGTTTTGTGCTTTCAAGCTGCAATGGTCCCCAGAAATTCATATTTTCATGTAATTAAAAACTAATTAACCTTTTAACAGGCATTGTGACCATGCAGTTGATCTTTTGTCTCCTCTTTGTCTTTTCTCCTCAGTTTATAAAGTATTAGTGAAAAGGGTGAAATGTGATTTGCATAAATGTAAGATTCAGACAATGACATAAAATGTGACTCTAAATTTAAAATAAAGAATTTATCATACATGGTCTAGTCCCTTTAATAAAACTATTACCAAAATATTCCAATGTGAAAACACTGTGATCCCTGTGAGTGTAAAGTTGTCCTAAACAGGCAAATCAACCATGAATTAATGTCCACAACAAATATGATAAAACCTGAAAAGTTGTTAATGTGAAGCCAGGGACACAATTCTACAATTTTATACATTTTTTAAGCTTTAGTTCTTACTGTGCCGTTAAAGGTTCAATCACCGGAAAAGACACTTAACTAAGTAAAAACGCACTTAGCTAAGTGAACTCAAAAAAGTCTTTTGGATTTGCTAGAAGCCACTTTGTCATAAAAGATGATTTTGTGAAAAGATGACCTTTTAGAGATGCCTGGTCACAGGACCATGGTACTAAAATAGTAGCTTAATGTGCATTTCTGTACATTAAACTACAGAACAATATATAATGTAGATCGGTGGACGTCGCCCCTGAATACAATCAAAACTTAAATGCAGTAAGCACAATAAAACTATTTTAGTTAACAGCGATTACTTTGAATTGCTGTAGTTTGTGAGCACAAGTCAAAATTCAAAACCCTAGTAAAGAAAGGTTAGTAAATAATTCTTATTCTGTTGTGGAGGTTATTTTGTTGTGGAGATTTTTCAGTGTGGTGTTTCTTCTTAAGTAAAAGATCTGTGTGTTTCTGCAGCTTTTTCTCTGGCTTAGTGTCCATATTCCTCCAGTCACTCAGTGTCTTTCTTTCCTCCTCAGGCTCCTACTTCTCTGTCAGTCTCCAAACGCTCTTTATCTGATGTGGTCTGCAATTTGATCACACATGAAAGGAGCACTGATGAAAAGTCAGAAATGCAGAACAGGGCAATGACAAGAAGGGAAAAATGATCACTAACCGGATAAAGAAGACCATTGCCACCCAGAAAGAAGTGCACGAATTTCGAGCTTAAACTTGATAAAGATTAAGAGTCCCTCAGACTTCAGGGTAACGGAGTCTGAGTTTCCTCTTTCCTGTCGGATGTGTTTGCAATGTTGATAAATCAGTGAGCGTGACTCATGCTCGGACTCCCTGCCTCCCATCTCGGCCTGTTTATGTTGGACAGACAGAAAGACAGAGGTGTGTCACTGTGTTTTTGACGAATTAACATTCTGGACAAATCTTATTTATTAGCAGTAAACTCCCAAACTGAAAATATACGACAGCTCAACAGAGTTTTCTTAAACACCCACAGCTGCTGTTCCTTTCCCAGATGGCTTTCTTTGGCTTAAAAAGATATACCCCTGCATCAGATGGTGCCCAAATACTTTCAGCCACTTAGACACACACTTGCATACACATCCACTAAGCTGCTGTGGTTGCTGTTTATCTGTTATGGCAACCAAAGAATCTGTAAAACATTTCTGCAATCTCAGCACTGCTCTGTATTTTACGGAGCATGACATCTTTACCTAAAAGCACTTATTCCATGACGCATACAGCACTAAACTGCCTGTGATACTTTTAATTTTAAAATAATGTTTGCAGTGTGGTTTATATGCACAGTGATGAGTTGACTCATTAAAGCTGCAGTTGGTAACTTGTTTTTTCTTAGAAACTGAGGCTAAATTCTGGTAGTAGGTCATTAATACAGTCATCTGGGGAAAATGGCTCCTTTTACATTACAGCTTGTAATCTGATTTTTCGAAACTCCACAGCACCTCCATTGCTCCTGTTCAGTTCTACCAATGAGGGTAGTGTTAGCTGGCTGTCAATCATTCTCACACACACACGTTGGAAATATTTCTCCTCCTCACACATGCAGTATTTATCTGACATGCCCTGCTACCGTTTTAGCATGTGTGGCTGAGAGTTGGTAGAGATATGTTTTGAGTGTGGACTGGAGTTAATGCTCAAAGCAGCCCATAATATAGTAAAAGTAGTAATAATAACAGTCTCCAATGAGGGACCTTAGACATTGCGGGTGAAAGTGAGGAGGGTAATCCCTTGTCTGGAATCTGTAACTTCAAAATGAAGTCACTAAATGTGCATGTCTTCCCTGCAAAGAAAACTCCATGGATAATTTTTGCACACAAGCAACCTTTAGTGGTGTAAATAACAACAGTCTCGTGTCTTGTCCCCGTAGGGATGCAGGCGGTTGGTTGGACAACAAAATCTAAGGCCCTCCACACTGGAGACTGCGGTTTTATTTAATGCAATTTGTGATGTCCTTTCAATTCAATTTTATTTGTGTAGCGCCAATCATAATCGAAGATTATCTCTAGGTGCTTCACAATTCAAGGCCGAGACCTCAAGACTATACAGAGAGTAAACCCAACAGAACCACCGAGAGCAAGACAAGGGTGACGGGGGAGTAAAAACTTCCTTTAATGGAAGAGAAAAAATTCTAGCAGAACCAGTGGCTCAGGGTAGGCGGCCATCTGCCTCGACCGGTTGGGTTTAGTGGACAGAGAGATATATGCATTTTTGTGCTTTTTTTGTCTTTCACCTCAACCCTATTTTCCCTAGTGTCCCCAAGCCTGAACCTAATTCTCACCCAACTCTCTTGCCCCTAAGCCTAAAAATGTAAAAAGTGAAACAAATAGTTGAATGAAACTGAAACTGTGGTGATTATCTGCACAGCATTAGAAACACTCTGCCTGGTCATAATTGAGTGTTGGAACAAACCATATTTATGTGTGTGAATGGAGGACTTGGTTGAACTCTTCTGTGGAAAAATAACAGTTATTGGGTGCAATTCTTGTTTCATGAGTTTATGAGAAGCCCTGTAAAGGTTCCATCTCCCTGAGGGACTTGTGCAGCCATCATAGCCAAAATCCACTGATATGTAGAGTACAATGTAGCCTGCCAGCCTCACTAAATGATTTTAAGTGACTGATAATGCTCAAAACAATCTCAATTTGAATCAAAAAATACACATACAAACCATTTCTACATGTTGCTTCTACACTGAAGGGATTTAATAACACACAACTCCGTTTTTGGCCCAATTTGGGAAAAACTGACTGATTATAGCTTGGCAGTAGTGGTCTGTCAATAGAGGATGCTAGGACGCCGCCTTGCCTGTCTCACATGAAGAGAAAGAAGAGAAAAATCACAATTCTCAGTTTTTCACTGCAAGTGAACAGTCAGGTGATGCATTTCCTGTTCCTCTGGCTCACAAAAATCTTTACTATCGACTCTCATTATAAATGGTGCATGTGCGGTAGTCCCCCATCCAATACAAAAGAGAAGAATGGCAGGGCACAAAAAAATTGCCGTTTTAGGTCTCAGTCCGACAGCTCCAGATCCTTGAAACGGAAATTCGCCGCAGCATGTGGTTTTGTTTACAGTCAGTTGGAGGAGCGACTTTTGGCTGGAGAAATCCAATTGCACCATTCCATAGAAGAATAAAACAGGAAAAGCTTCAGGTGAAAGAACTTGGACCTGACCAGCTGGACATCAAATAAAAAACCCAAGGCAGAGAGAGAAATTACTCGCAGTCGTTGTCAAGAAGCTGATGCGAGAAGAAGGCTTAGCTAACTGCTTGTGATGAGGCTAGTGCTTTGCTTTGTTTTCTTTGCTTCCTGTTTCAACTGCCAGGAACCAAACAAATGTGTATTCAAACAGGTATAATGGAATGAAAACATTTACCTGAAACATAATTTAGAACCAGCCAAGAACCAGCCGCCACTGATGACTAGTCCTGTGCCATGAAACACACTTTTGGGGAAGAACTCATGATGCCTTTGTGCAGCCAATCCGAAATGACTACTCTTCTGTCAAACACATCCAACCCTGTAAAAAAGCACCACAGCATTGGAGAAAATGACATCTGTAAGAATGCCACAACTGGGGCAACCTGACCGGGCTCGTGCCGTTGGAATGCTGGATGTAGGGCGGACCACCAGTCAATATGTCGGAGCAGTAAATGTCCATCACTCCACAACGGTGCACTTACACCAGCCAGAGGAACTGAGTAATCACTCAGTCATATAACAAAGAAACTCTGAATCTTGGTCTCTCAAGTTAATGTCAAGCCATTTCTTTACAAGTGTTTGACATTTTTATTTGCACATTGAAATATTAAGCAACACTGCTTTGCAAACTTTTAAACTGTACTCTCAAAGCCTCCTAATCTCCCAAATCAAACAATCTTTTTTGTAAAACATCACGCTGCCTATCGTGAAAGTGCTCCCCTGAGTTTGAGTATTTTCAGTGATAGATTAAGCCTCTTAAAATGCCTTGATAACAAAGGAGCATAAAATGAGCAAGTGGGAGAGTCCAGAACTAAGAATATTGAAAACAAACGATGGAGACACAGATATGAAACACGATTTATAGGCCAGCACTTCTCATCCGTTTTACCCAGCTAGGAAAGTGTTTCATTGTGAACGAGCCGTGCTGCCTGTCGGAGGTGCCCGTGGGCAAGGCATTGGTAGCAAGGGACATTCTTGGACTAAATGATCTGTTTAGTTTCAACAAATGCTGTCCAAAAGGGTGCAGGCAGGACAAGGGGAAATGGAAGGTAAATTGGTTGACCCATGGGAGATTTTCAGCCAAAAATAGACAACAGACCTCAAATATTATTCATGTATTAACTCTTTGCCTGCAGCTCTTTACACAGAGAAAGAGAGAGGGAAAAAAGCAGAAGGACCTGAAATAGCACAGGATAAGTGCTTTATGACTTGGTTGCAAACGTTTGGTTGCTGCAGTTTGAATGGAAGATGCAAAAGATAAGATTGACCATGTGCATAAAACGGTTTGGATGCAATTCTAAGAAGATTACAAATTGAATATTTTGTTAACTTGTGATCTAAGTTGTCAAGATGATATGAGTTATTGCAGTCATGGTGCTGATCTGTCATAAACACTATGATAAGTGGTAATATTTATCAAGATAATGAATTTTAATGCTGATCTCCAAGAGAATCCAGAACAAAGAGTATATTTTCATTACTAAATATGCCATTTACAGTACAGGCCAAAAATTTGGACACACATTCTCATTTAATGTGTTTCCTTTATTTTCATGACTATTTACATTGTAGATTCTCACTGAAGGCATCAAAACTATGCATGAACACATATGGA
>JAQQAE010010115.1:0-14251 GCA_029823295.1 Pseudamia nigra
ACAAACAACAATGACAGATTTATGGTATATTTGATTCTATAAAGACCATAAAATAATAATCAAGGTATTTCTGTGACCATTGTGGGTTTTTCTGTCATTAACAGAGGGTGCCAACAATTTTATCCACGTCTGTATGTGGTTGATTTTCTTAATTGTTTTTGTTCATTTTTTTATTATTTCGTCCACGGTTGTGTCAATTTTTGCTTATTCTTTATTATTTTGTCAATTTTATTATTTTAATTTTTGTTTCTTTTCTGTTTTTTACCTGTTCATTTTGTCTGTCATATTTATTATTTTATCATTTTGATGACTGGTATCACATGCAAAATATTTTTTTTATTATTTTTGTTCATTTTGTTGCTTATTTTTCTATATTTTAATGTTTTCTTTATCATTTTTGTTCATTTTTCCTCATTTTATTTGTTTTTCCTCATTTTCCTGGTTATTTGATTAATTTTTGCACATTTTTTGGCTGGTTTGTTCATTTTGTTCAATTTTTTGATTATTTTGTTCATTTTTTTCACATTGTCTTGATCTTTGTCTCCTCAAGTACATTCAAAATCTGCACCCTTGACACTTACAACTGTTTTTTTTTACCATTGTCTTCTTCCCTCATCTTTCTCCACTTGTTTTATTTTGTTTATTTTGTCTATTTCAGTCATTATTTATTTTTCATTTTGTTGATTTTGTCTGTTTTATTTACTTTTTTTATTTTGTCAATTGTTATAATTATTCTAGTCCGTTTTTTCTTTCATCTTCCCTAATACCTTACATTATTTTGTTAATTTTGTCATTTTTATTCATTATTTTCTTCATTTTGTTGATTTTGTGTTGGGGCATTACATATTTTTCACTTTATTTATCATTTTTGTCATTTTTGTTTATTTTATAGATAATTTTGTTCATTTTTTCATGATGTTGTTCATTTTTCTACACTTAGCCAACAATCTCTTTCATATTGCTCATTATTTTTGTACCTTTTTGTAATTTTTTTTCATTAATTTCATCTTTTTTGCTGGTTCTCTCCATCATTTGGTTCCTTTTTGACGTTTACATTAATCTGCTGCTAATTTCCTGTTCCGTAATCTTCATTGTTATACATATATACATCACTGGAGACTAGAAATTACACCTACGAGTATTATACATATTAGTTAGACTGATTATATGGATATGTGTTATGCTGAAATAGTCATATTCTAGGGCATTTTTGGAGTCTATGCATTTAGGAAATAAAAATAGTCTCTTGAGTAGATCCACATATGTTTAAAAGGAAATGAATCGTCCGCTTTTAAATGTAATATTCAGACTTTTGCACCACATGTCAAGTAACAAAAAATTCCACAAGATGGCGCACAAGACACAACCATCAAAGGTTACGTGAGCTCAGCTTGTAATGCGACTTTACGGCCGCAAGAGTGCGCTAAAGGCATTCATGGAGAGCTATTTTTAAACGTTTTGCTAATTTTCTGGGTTATTTTTATATTTTCGTTCATTTTCTTTGTTATTTTTTCTTTTTTTCATTTTCTTGTCTATTTTTCTCAGTTTTTCTTCATATTTGTTCATTTTGTGGGTACATTTATCATTTTATTGAAATTACACTGGTGTTCACAACAAAAAGTCAAAATAGGAAGCTACAGTATATTATGTGGATATTTGTTAATTTTCTTGCCCATTTTGCTCAGGTTGCCTTCATTTTTGTTAATCTCTGTTAAATTAGTGGCATATTTTGTTAATGTTCTTGATTATTTTTGTTCATTTTTATTTTCTTGGTTATATTTTTTCGTTTTTCTTCATTTTTGTTAATTCTATGGATTTATAGCTTGTTTGCACAACAATAGCTTTTGATCAGTTCCTTGGCTGTTTTGTTCATTTTTGATCCGTTAGTGCAATGTTTTGTTCATTTGCTTGGTTATGTCGGTCGTTTTTCTTCATTTTGAGGATACATTGCTCATTTTATTGACATTATGCTGGTGTTCACAGCAATATATCAACACGAAAAGCTATATTATGTGGCCTTTTGTCCATTTTTTGTTATTTTCCATTTATTTGCTTTTTTTTGCAGATTTTCTTTTCTGCCCTTGATTTTATTCATTTGATTTTGGTTCCCTTCTCTTGTTAAAAAAAGGCACAAAGTGATGCATTAACCAGAAAACAGAACATGATTTCTTTTTTATCTTTTTTTTTGTAATTTTTCTCATTTTTGTTGGTTTATGCTCATTTTGTAGAACTTTTTTTTTTTACATTTAGTTGCTTATTTTGTTCGGCTTTTCTTCCTTTTGTAACAATTCCCTACACAACATCAACTTTCCTAACATTTCCTAACATCATTTGGCATTTTGCGTAATTTGGCACCTTTGATCCCATTCTGTAAACTGGAATGAAATGCAGCCCATCGCATAAAGTACAGTATGTAATGGTTTTACTGTCCAGTGCGGTTCATACGTGAGTCACATTCAGGGCGGCGTCTCACTATAAAACGTCTGCTGCGCTTTTTCCACCTTCTGCACATTCCCTTCTCTCCTCTTCTGACACCGTCCAGCGGACACGGTAAGAACCCCCGGGCTCTTTTTAATCACTCTGCGTGGGGTTTAAGCCTCAGACGCCTGCAGCTGTGACTGACTGTGGGTGTGGAAGCGGTGCGTTCTGTTCTTTCATCGGACAGTTTTAACTTTGTAGACTTTACTCTGAGGTCGGAATGTTGTGGCGCACAATGAAATGCTGATCCTGACGAATTTATACTGTGAATTACAGATCTCACACTCTCCTTCGTTTTAAAAAGAGATTGTTATTAGAAAATGTACACAATATACTGATAAAAATGATACTGATACTTACTGTAACGTTAAATGTTTGTGGAAAAAGGGTGGGACATTTTAGTCAGGTCTCCTCCTACTGTCAATTTTAAACACTGAACATTTCATTTTCTGTGTCCTGGTGAATTGTTGATGCATCAATTTGTGCCTTTTCTACAGAGGTTGATGATGGGAACCAAAAAAAAAAAGAATGACAAAAAGGATTGTCCACAAAAAAGAACAAATTATTCCAGTAAATAAATGGAAAATAACAAAAAGTGGACAGAAATCCACATAATATAGCTCCTCATTTTGAATTATTGCTGTAAATATGCTGTAAATTGCTGCAAGGTCAATAAAATGACCAATGTATCCACAAAATGAAGAAAAACTGAGCAAAATAACCAAGAAATGAATAAAAATGAACAACATAAGCAACTAAAATGAATGAAATAATCAACAAAACTCACAAAAAATGAACAAAATCATCCTAAAGATGAACAGAATAACAATAATGGGCAAAATGCACATCATATACTAATTATAGGGTAGTGTGCACCATTGTGAGCACCAAGGCAATATATGCACAGAATGAAGACAAATGAAAAAAAAAGAACAGTAGATCCAAGAAATGAATCAAAATGACCATAAGCCCAAACATGAGCAAAATGTACAGCAAAAGTCCCCAAAAAATTAACAAAATCAACCTATAAATGAACACAATGAACAAGAATGTGCAAAAATACACACTAACTACAGTTAGTGCCCTGTTTTTAACACCAAAAATATGTATAAAATGAACACAGACAAAGAAAAAAATGAACAAAAGAAGCAAGAAATGAATCAAAATGACCCAAAGTGATGAAAATAACTACTCAGTGACCCAAAAAAAAGACAAAACTTGCAAAAATGAACTTCTAACCTGCTTTACTGTGTGGGACAAATGCACATGTTACTAAATCGACACCGATTTTGTGATGTTTAGAATAAAAGCCCACTCTTTTTGATTTGTTGACAGAGGGTATATTTGAGTTGAAGGTGGGCTTACGTGAGGTGTGGCTGCATTCAGGGCATGTACACACATGTGTGCTGCTCTTGTGTCTGACTTTAACTACTATGGGCCATGGTGCATTTTTCTTCATTCAGCTAAAGTTTTCCATCCACTCTAACACAAATCACACAAGGCCCATTTCCCTCCCACTTCTGCTTTTTAACTCCTGCAAGTCAGAGGTTTATACAAGTTTATAGTGTTTTTCCTTGTCATGTTAGTTATGAGTGGGGCATACCTGCTTATTCCCCTAACAACGTAATAACAGACTCAGTGATGTGTTATGTGGGTTACTCATCAGTGGGCGTTGGAGCAGAGGCCAGAAAATTCTTGCTTCCCCTTCGTTAAACTGTGCAGTACAGTATATCCCATGCTACTGTAGAACTACACTGTAGTCTTAAGCAGGACAGTATCAACCGTAACCTCCATATGACATGCCATACTTTCTTTAAAAGTCATGCAAATAACCAAGTTGAAGCAGTAAAGTTTGCTTCATAACAGTGAGGGCTACTCTTTGCACTGATCCTTTGTATTCTCTATCAGGGCCTTTTTATTCATACTAAAGGCATCCAAACTGCAAAAAAAATGGAACTACTGCACCTTGTCAATTAAAGTTTGTAAATCACCCAGGAAGTGTTTTATAGTTCAGATTGTCCAAAGTAGCCACATTTAGCGTCGGCGACAGCTTTGAACCCTGTAGCGAACACAGAAACAGTACTCAAGTAAAAATATTGTAACTTTATAATTCTGATGAGTCAAGTAGAAGTAGAAGTACTCATAAACAGAAGTACTGGAGTAAGAGTAGGAAGGTATCTGATAAAAACAAACTACTCAAGTAGTGAGTAATGTCACAATGTGGAATTTATTACAACCCAATACTGTGTAGTACCTTCATTCAGGTATTTCCATCATTTTTGTTTATTTCCATGATTATTTTTGATAATTTCTTGGTGATTCCTGTAATTGTTGTTGGTTATTGTGTTCATTTCCTTTGTAACTCTAACCCAATACATATTTTTTTTTAACAATTCTGTTTTTGATTTGTTCATTTTTTATCATATTTTGCTTATTTTTCTAAGACTTATTTATATTCCTGACTTTTTCAATTGCCTGATTCTATTGTTAATTTTTGTTCACTTACTTAATTTCCTTTTTTATGCTCATTTTGTTGCTTATTTTGTATTTATGTTAATGTTTCGTTAATTTTCTTGATTATTTTGTTATTTTTTTGCCAATTTTGTTCACTTTTGTTCCAGTTTTGTTGCTTTTTTGCAATTATTTTTGTATATTTTTCCTCATTTTGCTTCTTAGTTTTTAAATAATTTACTTAATTATGTAGTTTAGCTTTTTTTTTATTCTATTGATAATTTTGTTCTTTTTTAATTTCACCATTTTTACCCCTGCTCGTTGTGGTGCAATGTAACTGAGTAAGAGTAAAAAGTATTTTGACAAACAACTATTCTCACAAGTACATTTCATAGGAAAAACCACTCAAGTACATGTAAAGGAGCAAATGTACTTGAGTATTACTCACCTCTGCTCCTAGCATTCTCTCATCAGTTTTATGAGGTCAATACTACTACAACTACTACTACAACTACTGTACATATCCATATTAAATCAAGAAACTCTCAGTTAAGTAAAGAGAAAAGACCGTCCATCAGTACTTTAAGAAATGAGCATCAGTCCATCTGGAAAAATCTCAAGAATTTGCATCTGTTCCCACCGTCACTATGATGTCATGTGTCTGCAGTGGATGTAGCTTCTGGTTTTCCTTTTCTGAGACCGTCCTCAAATATTAAACATGTTCTTTTTTAAAATTTTTTACACTTTTCTGTTTGCTAAATAATTCCATATATGTCATTTTAGTTTTCTCAGCATTAATATACAATGTTAAAAATGATAAAATAAATCAATAAAAACCCACTAAAGGAGAAGATATATCCGCACATTTTATTCATACTTTCAGACATAGATTCAGATGTAGTTTATGAACCCCACACTAGAAACAAAGTGTTATTGTAGGAGAAACCAATGTTAATCTAACATTTGTTTCATATTAGAGATGTCTGTTTCCTCTTCATATCCCATATCAGAGCAGCCACATTCTTCTCAGTTCACTTCACTTCAAATCAGATACATATACACACACATAATGCAGTTCATTGTAACCATTTGATTTGATTGCACTGTACGAGGATTAAGGGGTAGAAAATGGATGGATAGATGGATGTAATCACACATTCAGACACTGATTCAGATTCAGATGTAGCTTATCTAAAAATGTGTCTTATGCTAACATACTCATGCAAACATGTTTAACACTTATTTTATTCTTTTTGATTTAATGTTGCAAACTCCACCATAGTGATACAAATGAACAATATATTCATAACATGAGTATAAATAACTTTTACAGTTAGAAATAACTGAACAAAACTAAAGAAAATGAACAGAAATTGCCAAAATATGTGGCAAAAATGGCCAAAATATTCCACTACATGAATAGATACTGTATGAACAAAAGTGGTCAAAACCACACTGAAATTGCCTCTTATGCTAACATGTTACGTTAACAAGAAACTTAAATTTAATTTAGCAAAATCCAGCATAATGATGAATAAAATGAACAATATAATCACAAACTGAACAAAAATGACCAAAATAAGCAGCAAAAATGACCAGAATATTCCACAAAATGAACAGAAACAAAACAGAAATGGACAAAACACACTAAAAAAGCCTCTTACACTAACATGATTAAGAAAGTTAAATTTAATTTAGCAAAATCCAGCATAATGATGCATAAAATGAACAATATAACCACAAACTGAACAAAAATGACCAAAATATTCCACAAAATGAACAGAAACAAACAAAAATGGACAAAAACACCCTAAAATAGACTCTTACACGAACATGTTTAAGAAACTTCAATTTAATTTGGCAAAATCCAGCATAATGATGAATAAAATGAACAATATAACCACAAACTGAACAAAAATGACCAAAATAAGCATCAAATATGAAGAGAATATTCCTCAAAATGAACAGAAACGAACAGAAATGGACAAAAACACACTAAAATAGCCTCTTATGCTAACATGTGGAAGAAACTTTCATTCATTTAGACTTAATTTTGCAAACTCCAGCATAATGATCAATAAAATGAACAACCTAACCACAAACAGAATAAAAATGACCCGAGTAAACAGCAAAAATGAACAAAACATTTCACAAAATGAACAGACATTAGCAAAAAATATGCAAAATCACTCTCATGCTAACATGTTAAAGAACTCGTTTTATTCATTTTGTTTTCAGGTTGTGAGCACAAGTGTAGTAACCATACAATGATGAATAATATGAATAAAAAACAAGAAATTAAAGAAAGTCAGCAGGAGCACAGACATATAAGTCCTTACACTCATCTATTCCTATATAATGTGTCACAGTGTTCATCTGGGCTTATTTCTGCTGTATTTGAATTTTGTTCCCCAGTCGAAACACATTCCTGCAAACATGCCTTCTGAACTGGAGACCGCCATGGAGTCCCTCATCACGGTGTTCCACCGCTACGCCTCCAGGGACGGCAAAAGCGCCACGCTGAGCCGAAAAGAACTCCGAGAGCTGATGGAGAACGAGCTGTCTAGCTTCCTTAAGGTGAAGACAACGGATACTGTTATCCACATAATTATTTATGACAGTGCATATTCGAAAAGTATTGTGCTTTAGACCATCAGTTTGTCTTGTGCAGAGGGTGGATATGGAGTCAATGAAAACACTCCATCATTACTCTGAGAAATGAAGGTCACGTTATTCCTTTACCCGCCTGGTATACCATATGGTATAGCATAAGCTAATTTTTGCTAATTTTTTTATAGTTTTGTTTTTGTTCATGTTATTGTTTGTTTTGTTCATTTTTTGTGGAATTTTGTTGCTTATTTTGTTTATAATCTGTCACGGTAAGTCATTATTTAACACCTTTTCATTTGGTTTAATCAGTCAGTCTGAAAAAGAAAACTCGTATTGGGAGTGTTTCTTGCCATAATATGGATTTGTACAGTATTTGTAGTGGCACTAATAAACCAACCAACCGATCTCATCAAAAACCTACTCAAGTAGTGAGTAGCTTCATGACACAGAATTTATTACAGCTTAATATGCTGTGTTCAAAGAAAGATTTAGTTCATTTTTGCTCATTTTGTGGATTTTTTGTCAATTTTTTTATTCGATTGTTATTTTTTTGTTAATGTACTTGATTATATTTCTCTTTTCTGCTTATTTTAAGTTTTTGTTCATTTATTTTGTACATTTTTGGGATTTTTTTTGTAAATTCCCCCCCTTTTGTTGCTTAATTTAATTGAATTGATTATTTTGTATAATTTTTACCCTTATTCACTTAGGTGTAGCCAAATGTAACTTGGTAGAAGTGCATTTTTTTCATCACAAATGTAAAAGGACAACGTATTCTGTAAAACACCTGCTCTCTACCCCGACTCTACTTGAAAAAAACCACACAGGTACATGTAAAGGAGTAAATGTACTACAGTACTACCCACCTCTGGAAATATGTTCTGGGCTGTTTAAATCTATTAACATATAACTCTTGGGGTTTTTTTCTCCAGTCCCAGAAGGATCCGGCTGCCGTTGACAAAATCATGAAGGACCTGGACGCCAACGGTGACGGCCAGGTGGACTTTGAGGAGTTTGTTTCCCTGGTTGTGGGACTTTCCATCGCCTGTGAGCAGTGCTATCAGATGCACATGAAGACAGGAAAGAAGTAAAACAACACAGTGGAAGAGAAGGAGGAAAAAAAAGGCAAAAGCATTTCAGATTTAGATAGTTTTGTCCATTAAATGTGTCGAAGGATTTCAAACCTGCTGAGCTGTGTCTTGTCATCCTTTGTGTGTGTAAATTATTTGGCAAAAAGCATATCATATCACCATCAGTCTACAGATTTCTTCCAGCTAACGCCCATTCACAGTGTACCTACTCTCTTGCAACTATATCAGTGATTCTAAGTGTGATGATGCAATCCTCACCTGTATTTTATGCTGCGGTGGGTGTAAAAGGGCAGACAGTCCTCTCCTGGTGTTCGATAAATTCCTGCTTATCACTGGTCTGAGGAATCTGCACAATGTTCCAGTCATGAACACACCCCTCTGTGAAGTCTGTGTGTAGACGCTCCCTCCTGATCAGATAAATGAGGAGATTATGATAGTGTAAGTGCAAGAGCTTAACAGTTTGAGGCCATTTTAAGCAATGCTACACATTTATTAGATTTCTCTTTTTTACTTTGCGGATCAATCTGCCATACTGCGCAGGAATGTGAAGGGTCTGAGTCACAGGCCACAGCACATCAGTTCTCAAACAAATCAACTCTGTTTTTCCACAATATCCTTTCATTGTGTGTCATATGTGGTGAAAGCTGAATAACCATGGAGGGAGTAGTGGGTTAACCCCACCTTTTACCACTCCCTGAAGAGAATCTTGCAACAATTTGCTCTAGAATTGCTCTTGCGAGGCTGAACTTTTCTCAAACTCTGCCACCTTTAGTCATGATCAGGAGGATATGACTCAGTCGGCCGCAGGGTGTAGGCCATGACCGTGGCAAAGCTGTGTAAACAGGGATAACTTTTTCTGCTTGAGAGGAGGGCACCCTGCAAAACTAAACTCAGGGCGTATGAATCCTAAACTCATCTGGACCTCTGCACACACCTCCTTGGGCAGGGCTTGTTGCTGTGAGCTGCCACTGTTCATGGTTACAGGACAAACAAAGTTGCTAAGTTACAAGACACTGTGCACGTGTGTGTATGTGTGTGTGTGTGTGAGTGAGTGTGTAGGTTTGTGTGTGTGTGTTTAGAGTTTATGCTCACCAAATAGTTTGCACAAGCACCACGCCCTAGGGTCCATGCTTTACTTTTCTTTCCCGTTAATGTATTTTAGAGTAAAACAGTTAAAACAGCATAATGATTCAGATGTTTATATGTTACATGAGTCATCTGCAGAGGCGGGTAGTACTCAACTACATTTGCTCCTTCACATGTACTTGAGTAGTCTTTCCCATAAAATGCATTTCTGAGAGTTTTGCAGAACACATTTTACTTTTAATCAGCTACTTTTGTGATGAGAAAACTGTACTTCTACTCGGTTACATATTGTGCCACTTCATGAGGAAATAAGTCTGAAATTTAAGCAAAAGAACAAAGTTATCCATTGAATAAAAAAAGAACTACACACAATAATTAAGCAAATTATTAAAATGAACAAAAATGTACAAAAATAATCACAAAAAGCAACACAATGAACAAAAATGACCAACATGGACAAAAGGAGAAAAGGAAGCAAAACAAAGTCATTAAGGAAATTAATAGAACTGACCAAAACAAAACAAAACTGACATCAGTAGAAATGAACAAAATAAGCAAAAAGAAAAATAATCAAGTAAATTAAAAATGAACAGTATGATCAAGAAACTGAACAAAAAGTCAATAATCAGAGTAAAAATGACCAAAAACTCCAAGTTATGAAGTCACTCACTACTTGAATATTTTAGTATGGGATCATTTTTTAACATTTACTCAAGTACTTACGGTATGTTTGCAGTACTTGTACTCGAGTCAATAGCATTATACAGTCACATTACTTTTGCCTGACTTCAGTTTGTTTTTACTCTGCCCTCCTCTGGTCATGTGATATACAATCAACAGTAGCATCATTATTTGTGAAAATGAACTGAGTCGTTGAGGCCTCTAGATGCCAGTCAAAAGTTCTTCTCTTGCTCATTTTTTTCTTTAGTTTTCAACATTGTACATTTCACGCATAGTGTTCAATACATTGGATGGAACAAGGTGACGTTATATTTTTAGAGATTAAAATTGAATGCAAAAACACAGCGAAGCACAAAAAGACAGTATTTTGACTTATAATTCAAAAAGCAAATCAGAAAAAGAAAAAATATAACAAGCAAAAGGTACAAATAGCAGGACAAATTGGTAAATGTGAACAAAATCAAAAGGAAAATGAACAACAAAGTCAATTAATGAAGAAAAATTGAACAGCCAGCAGAAAAATTGACAAAACAATGAAAAGTGAAGATAAAGTGAACAAAATCAGAAGAAAAATGAAAGAAATCAGGAGCAAATGAGCAAACCAGTCAAGAAAATGTACCAAATTACATGTAAAAAAAAGAAAAATTAACAAAAACAAGCGAAATAAGAAGAAAAATGAACAAATTGAGCAAAACTATCAAGATGTTGTCAAAAAAGGAACAAAAAAGAAGAAAATTTAACAAAATAATCAAGTAAGTGAACTAAATTAGATGCTAAAAGAAAAAAATGAACAAAAATAAACAAAACAGTCAAGAAAATGCTTTCATACGTAAATGACTTAGTTGTGTCATATTTTTAATTCACTATCAAACAGTAATAAAGCATGATTACAGTTGTATTTCACTAAACTGACACATTTTCATCTGCTACCTTAAAATACATGAGACTGTTTTAAAGATTCTTTGAAAAGTGCCATAAGGCTGAAAATGTCATAACTCCAGTTTATTAATAATTCATGAAAGGGTTAATACTGTAGACATCCAAACTGTGAGAGAACATAGAGGAAGGCTGGGTACAGAGTCCTATTAGTGCTACTACAACTACTGTACAAATCCATATTATGGCAAAAAAAACCCCCAAACTACTCAGTTAAGGAAAGAGAAACAGTCGATCATCACTTTGAGAAATGAAGTTCTGTACAAGCTGAAGAACTTTGAATGTATCCAAAAGTAAAAAGTCCACAGGTTTGTTGTCTTAGCAGATTGTAATGACCATACATATGCATTTTTCAATCATGATACTACCAGAAATATATATACAAGTATTTCAGAGATTCTCCACAATAACATGTCAGTATTAAGTGTTGTCTCCCTTTGCGCTGAGAAGGTTTTGGACAGTTTGGACAGAAAATATGAGATATAGTGACTCTAGCACTATGTGTGCATTCAGCACACATCAGTATTGCTTCCTCTACTTCTTGCCTCAGGAATGGACATCACAATAAATATAGATTTTTTTTTCCTGTTGGAGGTCTGATTTTTATGTGTTTGTACTGTGCACACATTTCATTTTTTAAATTTATAATTTTCCACAACCAATGAAACTTACGGTTGATATTAGAGTTGATTTTAGCATAAGGTTTAGTCGTTTCATTTATTCATTCATAATAAATTTAATCCTGAGATGAGGCAAGAACTTTTGCACAGTACTGCATCATGGACCATCAGGTACAACTAGAAAAGTCTCAGTTATATAGACAAAAAGTGTGTTTAAATATGTCATTTGTCAGAACAACATGACATGTGCCTCCCAGTATCCAACACATAATCATTATAACTTCACACTAATTTAAGGAATCATCAGTAGAATCAATATGTGTGACAATGAATTACTCTTTTCCAACTTTGAAGGAAGGCACTAAATGCTGACCATATGTGTCCATAGCTGATCCCTTAGTAATATTACCAGTATATGTATAGTTGACGTCAATATAATTAGCCCCCATAAGTGGCATTTTAAAAAGTGCCAGATTTTTTTACAGCACATTTCAAAGCATGTTAGTTTTATTTTGGAAACTGTAAGTTATTTTCATTTGCAAACCAAAACAGAATAATGTTAGGAAAACAAAATTGACCAGGATCAATAGTATTAACCCAGAGAAGAATTGACCTTTTTATTCAAGCACAGCACAAACCATCACTCATTGAATGGTCAGAGTGCGTGAACTGAAGTTAAAACTGAACATCTGTCCATTCACTTCAGAAAGGATGTGAGGCCTCACTTGTAAAAGCATCAAGAAATGAGTTTCGATGTGAAAAGAAAGATTGTTGATAGACACAAAGCAGGAGAAGGACATACTGTAAAAATTACTGAAGTGTTTCCAAGAAGCATGGGAAACACTTAGAAAAGAATGGCATTTTTATGTGGGGGATAATAATTTTGATCTATATTCTTCTGCATTCTGTGTATACAATGTTTCTCTGCATACATCTTAACTTGTAAAGTTGACGTGACTTGACTTATCAGACCTCGCGTTTGGTCACTATACACTCTGTGTGTATTTGGTGTGACTTCAGAGATGAGCAAATATCCACTTATGCATACCACACCTTTACGCACATGCAGGGAAGACGGCCCCTCTCTCTGTGCACTCGAATTTGTTAAACAATAACGCAAACGCTCTGAACTTTCCAACCCTGAACGTCCACTTTACAACTGCTGCCATGGGATATAACCTGGGCTATTGTTACTTTGTTATACAGTATCTCACAAAAGTGAGTACACCCCCTACATTTATGCAGATATTTAATTATATCTTCTCATGGGATTTAGACATCAATGGCTGTATTTTGAGTTATTTTGAGGGAACAATACATTTACACTGTTATATAAGCTGAACACTGACTACATTTCATTGTGTCAAAGTGTCATTTCTTCAGTGTTGTCCCATGAAAAGATATAATTAAATGTCTACAGAAATGTGGGGGGTGTACTCACTTTTGTGAGATACTGTAGGTAATGCAATGTAATACTTTGACATGGCAAAAATGGTCATTAGTATTATTTGTAACATTTGTCTTATCAAGGGTTAGTTAAAATTTTAAATGCGAAACTGAGGTTGTTATTAGCATTGAATCAGTGGGTTTATTCCTTGCAATTTGATTTACATTGTAAGTACATTATTTTTATTATAGATGTTACTGAGGAAGAATAAAAAAGTAAGTACAGTAGCTACATTTTCCTTAAAAAAAAAACTACCCATGCACATGTAACTGGATAAATGTATTTGAACGCTATTCATCTCTGATACATGTGCCTGTATAACCAATCAGTTACCAGTATGGTTTTAATAAAATGCATCTGAATCTGAATGAATCTGAATTTGAAGTTTACGCAGCATGATTTAATTTGGCCACTAGATGGCATGCAAATACAACTAGCTCAGTGTTTACAAGGAGTGTTTCATAAGTTATTTGATCTGCCCCAGCTGCACCGCAAATAATTTAATTTGAACCACCACAGGCTCAAACACAATGCAGTTTCCATGGATGCTTTCTTCCTCATTTGGTCAATCTGAAATCTGACTGAGTACATGGATGGCCGCAGGAAAATGTCTGAATAATCTTTTCCACATGGTGAAAGAAGACAGTACATGATACATTCTGAAGATGTACTCATCAGTGACTTGACTTTGCCTATAATCTGCACATTTTGCTCTAGTGGACTTCCACTAGTTTGTTAATTATAGACAAAAACAACTGCAGCAACAGTGAAAGGCAGGAAAGGACTTCTGATGTAGAACTCAAAGTCACACAACAGACCACACACACACACACACACACACACACACCCAC
>JAQQAE010010116.1:0-14250 GCA_029823295.1 Pseudamia nigra
GTTGTTATTAACAATGTCCTTCTCACCGCAATTGACGCCATTGTTGCAATCGATATTCACTGTCGATAGATGGCGCCCATTCCCAGCGGTGAGTCGTGTCGGCAGTCTGCTGCTGTGTGCGAGGTCCGTTTGGACTGTCAATCATGTACCAGACGACCAGACTCACTGAGTTGAGTTGAGATGAGTCGGGTCGCTCTGTGTGCGGTGGCTTTAGACCACCTGCAACAACCCGTGCCATCAGGAAATGGACCCCAGAGGCCAGTGAGGCTCTGAAGGCATGATTTGAATGCACTGATTGGACTGATGGAAACAAGAGAACAACATGGACATAGACAGAAGGGTCAGTTATTTTACACTGCTATACCTACCAAAACAGTGAAATGTTTCCCTAATAATAAACCCTGGACAACCACTGAAATCACGGACTGGAGGACTGACAAGACCACGATTTGTCAGCCTGGGGCCCTGTGTCTCTGAGACAGTAATGAGCAATACTGGAGCTCCACAGGGGACTGTTTTGGCTCCTTCTGTCTGTGAAGATTCTCAGTCATCAGGTCATGGTATCGAAGGCGTGTGGTTTTCCTTCTGTTGACTGGACTGGAAATTTGGCCGTTTCCTGTTCGCAGTGTAAACGTCGGGCTTTAAACACAACTCTGAGTCCTGCCACATCCAGAAATGAACAATTAATGCTATTGTGACATGTATCAAGAATGGACAGAAAGGGGAGTACAGATATCTGATAAATACCTTCCTCCTGATGAACTCCACCAAGACAAAAGACACTGATCTGGACTTCACAATTTCACAAGACTCCTCTCCAGTCAGCCAAATTTGGCAGTGTGGACACTGAGGTGGTACCGACATGTTGGTCACAGAACATAGATGCACTTTATGAAAACGGTCAGAATCACCTATTTTTCCAACGGAGGCTCAGGTCCTTTGACATTTGCCCTAAGATGCTGCACGTTTTACCAGTCAGTCAATGCAAACGCACATCAGACAGAGAGATGTAAAAAGCCTGAACAATCTGGATAAAAAGGCTGGGTCATGGTTGGAGGGAGGCTGGACTCACTGGAGGCTCTGGTGGACAGGTGCACACAGAAGAATTGCACATCCACTAGTTGGCAGTGGTGCTATGGTGTCGGGTGCAGTAAACAACCCCAACATGGAAAAATTTCTAACAGGGATGAAAAGTAAGAGACGGAGATAATGAGACAAAAGAAAGACGAGGAAATATGACGACGCGTACGCATCGCTCGGCTTCACTGTGACAACGGTGTGGGACGAGGACAGATCGGTGTGTTTACTGTGTCTAAAAATGTTGGAAAAGCATGAAGCCAAGTTAATTAAGGCGCCACTTGAAGACATTAAACCTCAGTCATGCTGATAAGACGCTGGAGTTTTTTCAGCGAAGTCTTCCTGTTTGATGCTGTTTCAGTAAAACCAGACACTCTGGACATTTGTGAGACTGGCTCCTCTGCTGTTGCTGCACTGACGACCAAGTACAGGTCAAAGGTCAACGTTGAACAGGAGCTGAGAGTCGCAGTATCAGGCTTCAAACTTCGCTGTGAACTGCAAAACGTGCTCATTGTAGCCATTCATCCTGACTTCTTCACTTTGATTAAAAAAAAGAAAGAAAAAAAAATCAGCACAATTTTTTATTCATTTTTGTTTTGTAGGTTAAAGTAGGTTAGCTCCTGAGTTAATGTTGCTGAGCTGAATTTGAATTTGTTATTATTATGGCTGTCAAAATTAATCCATTATTCCAGATTAATCCATTTGCATGATTAATTTGTTTAAAATTTTTAACGCAATTAACGCTCATATATCAAAGAAAAAGTGATGAAATCTTATGTTACATTTGAGCCACGTCACTGACAGCTTCTTTAATATTTACTGCTTCAAAGTTAATTTAAGTGTAAAAGTATAAGTCTTTACACATTTTGAAACAAATGACATTAGTTACTGATGAAAACAATGAATCAAAAACATGTGGATCAGAACATTCCAGAGGTTCTGTTAAGTTCTACAAAGCAGCTGGAATTTACTTCAGTTACACAAGTTTAAATTGGAACAAAAATACACATTTTAATGTAGAATAAGTCATTTTAGGCGAGTGTCTATATCACCTTATGTCATGAGTGTTTTTACTCCCACAAAATGAAAAATGAATGGGTATTAATAGTGATTAATCAAAATTAATCCAGGGACCATGTGAATAATTTAGATTAATAACAAATGAGTATCAATTGTGATTAATCAAAATTAATCCACATTGACCTTGTGATTGATCAGATTAAAAATTTGAATCGTTTGACAGCCCATTGATTTTATTTAGTTTTATTTTTCAGTATCAGATGGTGCAATAAGTCGGTCAATAAATGTTTACAGTTTAAATATGGATTTTTTAATCTTTAATTTCAGGGAAATTGGTGCACTTTAAATCTTTCCTGTCACAGTCTAAAAAACCAATGTTAATAAAGTTATTCTCTGTTGTAAATTGAACTATATTTCTTTTTTTGTTTCCTTTAATGTTGATAAGGATGCAGTGTTATGCAGAGGTGTACTAAAAAACAATTTTATAGACAAATGATACTATTTCTAGTGAAGAAATGTTTTCTTTTTCCGAGGGGGAGCATGTCTGTTGTGTACGTAAGGCCTTTCCTGTCAGCGCTGTAAAGATCAGCACATCTGGAAATAAGAAACTGGTCCCATCTCGCAATGATGAGGAATATTCTTCGATAAATTCCTAGATCCAGAATGTAATCCAGATTACTCTGAAAATTGAATCAGTTCTTCCTTGTATCAGTTTTTTTTTGTCTATATTTTTCAGTTTTTTTTTATGGTACTTTCATTAATTGTTTGTGGAAAATTTATTATGCGGCCATGGCAATGGCACACACACACACACACACACACACTAGTACAGTGGTACCTCATCATACGAGTTTAATCCATTCCGATGTCATGCTTGTGACGTAAAAAAGTCATGAGTCGGGACCATAATCCGTTAATCCATAATCCGTTCCAAGACCCATGAAAACACGAAATACAGTATGTAAACAAACCCGTACAAGCACATTTACTCAGGATTATTATTTGAAAAGGAAGTTATGGTAATTATCTGAAAAGGAATGCATGAAATTAGTTCTAAAAATGATTTATAAACGACTAACCTTGGTGACAGAGACGTACGCGGACTAGTTTCTTCTCCTCGGCAGCGATGAACGTCCTCTGTGGCGTTTTCTTCCAGAAGAGTCTGTCACTCTTGTTTAATTGTGAAGTGTCTGGTCACAAAAAAAAAGTCGGTTGTTGCGGAAGCTTAACAAACTCTTTGGCGTCCATCCGATCAGAACGAGCCGCCTGGTGGGGGCACTTCGACGTCCTTTGCCAACTCGTGTTTTAGGTCCCACAACGAAAAAACACAAAACGAAGCACTACTTCAGGTGAAAAAGGCACCAATATGAAGCACAATGCAACGCAGCGTGGAGTACCGACTCATCTCAACTCATTGAGCCGGTGCAAAATTTTGTGCAACGTCTTACTCATGTCATGAAAAAGTCATATGATGGCATGGTTTTGAAGTGCAGGGGAAACCTGAGACCTGGCCCAGGGTCACCGTGGAAACGCCACATGGAAAGGCTCAAACCCATTTCCAAGCTATCCTGAAAATTTAATCAAAATCCATTGATAACTTTCTGAGCAATGGAGCTAAATAACAGATAAAGAGACAAACTAATGCTGGGAACTCACGGTCAGTTTCAGTACTATTTTGTTTATGCTGTGAATTATTTTCTTCAGCTTGTTCATTGTTTCCCTCATTTTTGTTCATATACTTGATTACATTGTTAATTATTTGGATATTTTTCTCACGTTTTCTTGTCTTTTTTTGGTCATTATCTAGGTCATTTTTGTTGTTGAGTCATTTTGATTTATTCTGTGTTGCTTGCATCACTGGACAAAGCCACAGGAGCCACTGGGGAGGCTAGCATGTCTAGTAGTAAAATTAAACTATCTAATTATTTTAGAGTCATACTCTTACAAAGGCATCACAACACAGCGTTAACACTTTCTTTCTCCTGTTAAAATTTTATAAAGCAATTGCTTTATTTTCACAGAGAAGTAAAGCAGTTCCATTTACATCTGAATGAACTGTTTGCATTTATCCCCAAGGACTTTTGAACTTGTCAAACACAGACGTAATTAATGACATTAATAGCAAATGCCTTTCACCTACTCTTTATCCTTCTGAATAATCAAAATATGCATCCATCTTCTGCTGATCTGGGTCTGGCATCCTACGAAGGAAACCCAGACCTCCCTCCTCCAACTCCAGGTGTTCCCAGTTGAGCCAAGAGACTTAATCCCTCCAGCGTGCCCCCGGTCTGCCCCAGGACCTCTTCCAGTTTTTGCAACCAGGATTGGACCACCCAGGCCCGCGCCTTCAGCTGGTATCCAAACCACACAGCACCGAACCCTCATGACCCTTCCTGCAGGTGGTGGGCCCACAGGAAGTCATAAGAGTCCTAGTCTGACCTGTCACCCAGGAGCAGTTTGTCTTGGGAGACCCTACCAACGACCCGGCTCCTGGGATCACTCAGGCACGGACACCGCCTCCCCAGATTCAAGGAGGTGATAATCAAAACATCTGCTATGAAAAGAGCCTCGGTGTTTGATTTCTATTCAGTTGAGCCATTGTACTGAGACACAATACACAGCTCTTTCATCATACAGGTGCAACATTTTCATCTTTTTCTAGAAAAAAAATGTGGTTGACGAGGCAGCCGGCAAAGGCGAGTAATCGCCAGCCTTACACCATCTACTGTAGTACTTTACATTATGTATTATGTATCTGTCCCTGTTTATTTTGTCCCAAATTTTCAATCCCCATCACATCACTTCCGTACGGCGGGCGTATCACCAGCTGTCCCACCGTCCCCCCCGAATCAAACGAGATTTCAATCAGCACTCAAGCTGGAATTGTACTTTTCTTTATTGTTATATGTATGAAAAGTAGAGTGAAGCGACTGCTGGCGTGGCTAATCTGTTCGATCCCTCCCTGGTGTGTGCGCGTACAGTTTGTACACGAAAGGCAACAGAAGATCTGATTGCATTCTTTCCATTTGATTTCACCGGTGCGTGTATGTGTGTTCCCATGTTTCCCTGCTGCCTTTTGTGTTCATGGCCTTTGGTCAAATTTAATTCAGCTGCACTATTTTGATTATAGTCAGTTGGAAGAAAAAAAAAAATAGATGCTTTCAAAGCCTCAAAACCACAGTTTCAGATCAATACTAATATTTTTGTTTATGCTCTAGTGCTAATAAACATTTTTTCTCCCTTTAACTTTTTCAGCATATGCTCCCTTCACATGATTCAAGGTTCTCCCTTTTGATTTCATTTGCTCCTCGTAGACACTGGAAAATGCATATTTAAACCTCCATTTGGAATCACATAGTTGTAGAACTGGAAATCACTCTTACAGTTAAAATTAAATACGTTTGCAGTGGAATCAGTAGATTTGAATTTTTTTTTACGCAGTCATTTTACCTTCTGTTCCAAAATAAAAGCTCACTCCAAGCACACTAGTCAAGACAGTGTGCAGTCTCTTCCTTCAGATATTGCCTCGGGCGTTTATTTCGCTCCGTTACAGAAGGTACCAGGTCTTTGTTTGAAGCAGGCTTGTCTTTGATTTCTAATTCCCTCCGTGGAAGTAGTAGAGCTGAATTGTTCCTTTAAGTGCATTGCTCTGTTAAAACAAACTCAATAGTTCAGTCTCTATTTCAAATTAAAAGTCCTGGTAGCCTGTTGACACCTGTTTCCCCTTGATTAGGATTTTAGTGAAACATTTGTGCTGTCTTGTAAATCTCCCATAAGACCTTTGTGTGTGTGTGTGAATCTTGTGTTGCATTTGCTGTTCTGTATATTCAAATGCACTCGGAAGAGTCATTAACACACATTCACCCAATAAATGGTGGGGATAACAACACTTTAAATTAGTTTTCTGTGCTGGTGGACAGAGACAGTATCTGGCACTTACATTTCCTCGTATACTGCAGTACTTACAGACTTGTACTTCTAAGTGTACGGTTGTACCAAAATTATTTCTTGACCCTACCTAATTCAGTCTGGATGGTAACGTTCATTATCGTTATTGGATTGATTATGTTCATTTTGTCATTTTTCTTACATTGGCAGTTCCTTTTTTTCCGACAGGTTAGTAAGAGTGAGTGTTTTTACCTCGCTGACATGTTTCGAGTACATCGGCGGTCTTCCGCAGAGCGTCGTCGGACGTCTGACGGCGTGTCGTCTTTATCAGGCGACCGGCCTGGCAGATGTGTCAGTACGACTCACAACAACACAAAAAAGAAAAAGCTGATCTGGAAAACAAAAAATGAGCCGTCACGGACCACTGCAAGAGACACAACCATGTCATGGACTCGGACTGGGGGAGGATTTTAACACCGGAGGCCAACGAGCATAAGAGGTGGATAAAAGAGGCCAGAGAAATTTGATTCTATGAACCGGGATGACGGGTCTTACACCCTCTCCATCCTCTAGAGACCATTGAACGGGGGCCTGAAAGATTCTGACAGATCTGCCAGGCCGGTCACCCGATAAGGAGGACATGTCATTGGACGTCAGATGAAAACATGTCAGCAAGGTAAAAACACTCACTCTTACTAACTTGTTGGATAAAAGGAATTGCTAATATAACAATGTTGTTGTTGTTCACTTGTGTTACTCTACTGATCTGCTTTGGATGGGTGCCACTAGGAGTTATCGTCCCACGCCACAGCGGAACCTGCCAGTAGATACAGGAGGTATTTCAGTGGACTCGTTTGCTGCAGGTTTGTAGACAGATGACCACATAGTTTAGGGTTAACATTTCAGTACGTTTAGACCAGTGGGCAATGACCCAGGCTGTCCAGTGAGGCCGAAGCACGGCTTGGCCACTAGGGGAACCCTTCATCCGGCGGGCATGACTCTCAATCGTTTTATTTGGACCATCCGATCCATCTTTAACTTTTTGCTCTTATTAAGATATTACAGCAAATAATCCAAGAAATCACTGCCATGCTTGGGTTTGATTGACATGTCGCTATAGCAACAGCATACTCGTGAAGTCGGACCGATTCAGACCTTCGTATCCTCTATTTATTCAATATGTTCATCGTTATACATGACATACACTCGACTGCAGCTGTGGGTAAGTGTTTACACTAACAACATGTCATGTGACTTTGTTTGACACTGTGTGGTGAAGTTTTACTGTGTCAGTAAGCTAACGGCTAATATTAGCTTCCCATGAGTCCGTCCAGATATGGTTACATCCTGCTTTTGGCTCCAAGATGTCGTCTAGGAAGTGACAACCCAACTGGCCTCAAAACAGACTTTCAGAAACTAATGGGCGACATCACGGTCAGTTTCGGCCACTGGTAATATATACAGACTATAATTAAAATATACAGGCTATGGTTTAGATGAAACACCTTGGTTCGATTTAAGGGAAAGGTTGCAGTGAAGGATTGACAGAAAATGCACAAAAAAGTGAGAAGCACACAACAGGGCATGTGAATCTCATGTTGAGATTCACATCCCCATGGATATTAGCCCACCCTCCCTGGGCTAATATCCATGGGGCTACTAATTAATATCCAAATTTTCTGCTAGACAAATTTGGATAGGTTGTTGTCTAGATAGGTCTAGGCAACATCCACTATAGTTCAGGAATAGGACTGACTGCAGCTCAGAAATTGTTGTTCTTTTGCACCATGAGATGGTAACACAGATGTAAAGACACAATGTGTCCTGTCCTGTTTGTTGTTTATTCCCTTTGAGTAGATCTAGCAAGTCTGTTCCACCTGTTCTCGCTCACATTCGGCCATTTGGTCACAACGTTAGGCACCATCTGACAGTCACTGTGGTTGCAGACACAGGGCCGTGGCTGCTGAACCGGTGGCACAGTTTCAGTAGATTTAGGTGTTAATTTGGTTGAGGTTGGGAAAAAAGGGCTGAGTTGAGGGTTTCACAGAAAACACTAAGACACACTAACATTGGGGTGTTCAAGTGGACATGGGAGGTGGTAGAAAGGCGGAGTCAGAAGACATCTTCAGCTTTAACAGGTGAACGTTTATGAATAGCGATGGCCATGACACATAGAACAAAAAAAGGAATACTGCATGGAAACATATCACATGAATGTGGACATGAAACCTGGTCTCTTATGTGGGAGTCTATGTAAAACTGTCTGTTGGTAACATCGCTGGGCTTTTATCCTCACCTTCTGACATCTACAGATATTGCTTTGAGTCTTTTATGTGACATGGATTTGATTCCATACTTCCGGCATATTGAAGGCTTTGCCATAACAGCCAACATCGATGTGCTGGGAATGAAACTGACTGGTCGGAATAACAGAACAGAAGAGACACTGGATAATACGAAGCAACTGCAACGACTTCTACATTGAAATCTGTGTAGAAACTATCACGTATTTTACTTTGGAAAAAATTGGAAAAGTTTGTTTTGGAAAAGTTTGTTTTGGAGAAACATATTTTGTTTTGCACCTGTGGGCCACCGTAATCATAAATGTACTCAGAGAATTAATTTGCACTTAATAACACTTTTCCTCACGTCTTGTTTCTTAAAGGTGCAAACAGAGAAGCGAGAGATGAGGATTCCACCGTTCCTCTTCCTCCTCCTCCCCCTCTTCCTCGCTGCTGGAGATTGTAATGATGTCAAGTACATCTCCAAGAGGAACTCAGGTAAGGCAAACGCTCTCTCTTATTTGTTGTGTTCAGGGACACTCGGAAGCGCTGACATTTTGCTTAAACGGAGTCTTTTTTCTTTCCTCTGTCATCCTCTTCCATGGCAAACACGTCTCTCGTCTTGTCTCAAATAGCTGCTTTTCTGGATGCTAATGCTACCTCTTGTCTTTTGTCTTCTACGCCTCCTCACTCCCTCTTTTTTCCTCTTTTCCCAACAATTTTCTCCTCGCTTTCTGCTGCCTTCATGTTTCTTAAATTACACTTTGCATCTTGCTCCGTTGCCTTTTCCCTCAATCACCACCTCTGAGAGCACTTCTTCTTTCCGAACCACGTCTCCGGGATGCAGACAGATGTCGTTCTTGCTGTTTGCACATTTTTTAATTTCTGCTGAGTCGTGTGTAATGATCAGCCCGTCCGACTGCTTCTGTCATTGTTTCTGCCGGGGCTCGTTTGTGTGTTAGCATCCAACGGGCGGCAGATCTGCTGATGGTCTTTTATTCGTCATTGATTTGTTGTGTCTCGCTGATCAGTCCGACAAGAGGTTTTGATTGGGCCATTGATGGATGCGGTGCTGTTTCAATAACACTGTGTATGATTGGTGGCTGTGTGAGATGGAGGTTATGGATATTCTATTTAGCTCTGCTTTCAGGCTCTCTGTGTGTATTTAAATAATATCATTAACGATAAGCAGACGACGTGAGCTGGGCGAGTTTTACAAGTTGAGCCTCTGGAACTATAAATATCACCAACAGCCTCTGTAATTGTATTGCTGCGTACCTTGGCCAAGTCCTGAACGTGATAAAAACACAGAAAATTACTTACTGATTTTTAGCAAACTCAGGTCATCCAATTATAACAACCCATTTAGAATTGATTCTTCTTTAATGTAATCCCATCTTACAGTTTTCTTGCTTATAAGAGTGTAGATAGGAGAGGTTTAATTGAGGGAATATGAGGGCAACCATAACAATCCTTTAGAGAGCCTTTGTAATACAGCGTACGCAGATCGCATTACAAGGCCTTACCTCAGCTAAAAATAACAGAAGATAGTAGCGATGTGTCAGCGTCTCCTTAGGACAGCTCGATGCATGGCACGTTAAATGCTATAAATGTAGGTTAGTGCTTCTGGTGGCAGCGAAGGTCAGTTTGAACCCCCCGTTTTTCACGGTGTCCGGAGGTCAGAGGCAAAGAGTCCACGTCAGAGACAAATCAAAGCCGGACACAGTCTGCGAGATGAATCCGCGTCCCTGGTTTATTAGATGAGAATGTTCACATTTGATTGCTGAAAAAAATCACCTCTCCTCTATATCAGCGTACACATCACCAAGCGCTGATAAGATGCAACCGTTAATAATGGAGATACAGAATATGACAAATAAGAGGATCTTATATGACAGCAAGCAGAGCAAATAGATTCATTGATTCATTATCAAATTGAGTCCATGGACATATGGGAATAAATCACTGCTGTGCAAGTGTTGTCAACAAGTAAAGCAGTTGAGGTCACAATTATTAGCCCCACCCCCCATATCTTTTTTTTGTTCTGCTTTTTTTCAAGCCTCTTTCTCAGTTGCTGATTTCTAACAGAACATTTAAAATCACGCTAATTACATATAAAGCTTTTTATTTGTCAACAAAAACAGAATTAATTTAGGAAAACCAAAGTGACCAGGATCATTATTGAGCCTTTTTACTCAGACATGGCACATTTCTAATGGTCTAAATGTGAAAACTGAAGTTAAAACTCAACATTTGTCCAATATTAACCTCAGAAAGGATTTGAGGCATCACGTGAAAAAGTATTTTGTCAAAAATTAAAGAGATGAGTTTAGATCTGAGAAGAAGGCTTGTTCATGGACATACAGTAGGAGAAGGATATACAAAGTTCTGTTTCCAAGTACAGTACCACAACTGGAGTGAGACGCATGGGGCACATTTGGAAAAGAATCCCAATTTTCACGGGGGGCTAATAACTTTGGCCTCAACTGAAAAATGAGATTAATGCTGTTGTACCATGTTATTGAAGATAAGCAGTTTTTGACGTGTCTTTTTTAAATTTACCTCACTTAAAATGTACAACTGAAGCTGAACATTTTTCGGTGTGTAGGTGGTCTCGGAAAACCCAGGCCTCCTGTTCAGTTGGTTCAAGATCAGTGCCAGAACTGTAGTTTTGCTTTTGTTCATTTATTTATTTATTTTTAAAAAGCCTTAAGCTCTTTGAGACTACACCAACACCCACCACTGCCTTTGCCCCCATGTTTCACGTCTTTGTGGTAAAACTTGTTGGCCGTTAAGAACAGTGATTCATTTGTTATTTTTACAAATGTACCAAAGGCAAGGAATGAAAACAACACAACACCAATTAGTTAAATTTGTTCTTTTATGACACTGAAGACTTTATTTCCAGGCTTTGAGCGCTCGGTCTCATCTCACCTTCCTCTCTGCTTGTCTGTCTCTTCCGAACACACAATGAGCTGAACATGTGGGTTGAACCCGTGGGAGTTTTTGTTGGGTATTTGCTGCACACCAGCAGGCATACTGTACCCGCACGTGTACACATCCAGTTATCTACTGCGCTGAACAGCAAGACACTGCGAGTGGGTGCTGTACAAATCCAGGTTTGAGTTCTGGATGTGGGCTCTCCTTCTGCGTATGGATGTGTGTGGGAGAGGTGCGCACAGAGCAATTATGTGATCAGAGCAGAGCCAAGCGGACATTCACGTGGGCGACCGCCACAGTCGGCCAAAGATAGGCTGTTAGATCTCTTCTCTCTCACACTGTGGGTGTGTACGCATGTGTAACCGGACACCATATGGATAGGGACTACCGTTTCCTGGTGTCAGTTTCCCCTGCTGTGCTTTGATGCAGAACCTGCTGCAACAAAACGGGGACAAATTGTGATGAGACACAACAGAGAACTCGATGGGAGGAGGTGCGGAGAAACGTTGGAGTGATTTTTTACAAGACAAAGAAGTTGTTGCTTATAGGAAACACCAGACACCCCTTTGCTCTACAGACATAAAACTGCTTTAACAAACTGCTTCTGAATGTGGTCAGAGTGTGGAACACCTCGATCCATCTAATGTGTCTCCTCAGCCCCGGCGGTGGCTTGTTTCTCATGGACACTGGGGCTTGTTGTCAAAAGCTGGCTTTTTAACCCGCATGTTGCGTTCATTTCCTGTTAAACAATTTCGTGTTCCTCCAAGACTCACTATGAAAAACTGTATTAATTATCTTAATTACAGTGGGTAATGACCAGGGCTGTCCAAGTTGTGATCCTGCCACTTGTCCACTGGCGACCATTTGTCTGGCTCCAGGGAACTTTTTTCCCCATAGAGATATATTGGACTTCTATCTGAAAATACAAAGCAGATACATTTTTGTGGTGAGTCATGTTTTATTTGGACCCTCTAATCAGTAATGCAGTGGTCCGTCTTTAACTCCTTGCTTCGCTATTAATATATTACTGCAAATAATCCAACAAATCACTGCTGTGCTGGTTCGTTTTGAGGCCAAGCAGGTTGTCACTTCCTGGATGACATCTGGGAGCCAAAAACAGGATGTAACCAATGTTGCTGTTAATTTTTCATGTGTCTGAGCATTTCTTGGACATGCACACTGCGGCCACACCGGTACCACACCTCTCCAGAACCATTAAATGAAAATTCTTAATAAATGACACTAGAGGAAGCACAAATTTGATTGGGGACATAAATTTGACCTTATTTTTCTGTCTGCCCTTCTCATTTCTCCGATAGTTGAACACTGTCCATTTGGCATCTTCATACAATTCCAACCGCATTCAAATGACTGGTTTGCAGAATGTGACGCTTGAGGTCCAACGTCCAACACTTTTCCCACAGAAAACTCGCTTGTTACTTTGGCTTCGCAGAATGTTTTTCAGGGCAGGCCTTTCACATTCGAAAAACAAAAAAAATCTCACCCAGTTTCACCACTTGTTCTTCTGTTTGCACAAACTTTTGCCATAATAAGGGATTAGCAGCGTTTGCGTCTCTTAACTCCATCGCACTGTTAGCTAGCTAACCTGAAAATCTCCGGCACGTACGGGCAGGTGCACATAAAGTGCTGTCAATCATATTGATTGGCTGTGTAAATGAATATGTGTGAACCGCATCATATCATTGGCTGGACAGTGTTAGTCATTGTTTTCTCTGTATTTACTGCTTGTTATGTGTTTATATTATTTACAGGTCCGGTTGGATTTTATTTTTATTTTAGAGGGCACATCGGATGTAATCATATTTGGACGAACAGCATCGGTGCTAACTGAGCGTTCATGCCAGGGGACTCATGGGAAAGCTAATATTAGCCACTAGCTTACTGACGCGGTAAAACTTCACCACGCAGTGTCAAACAAAGTCATATTACGGCGTTAGTGTAAACACTTACCCACAGCTGCAGTCGAGTGTATGTCATGTAAAACTATGCACATATTGAATAAATAGAAGATAAAAAGTCCAAATCAGTCCGACTTCACTAGCAAACTGTTACCGTAGCGACATGTCAATCAAACCCAGCACGGCAGTGATTTGTTGGATTATTTGCAGTAATATCTTAATAACAGAGCAAAAAGTTAGAAATGGATCCTCACGTCACTTATTACAGGATCCAAATAAAACGTTTGAAACCATGATGACGCATCGCAAAAATTTATTCGCTTAGTTTGCTTCAGGTAGAAGTCCGGAGTGTCTCTATGGAAAAAAAGCTTCTTGGAGCCAAATGATGGGTTCCCCAGTGGCCAAGCAGTGGAATTACAACTCAACGTTACGACCACATTGGCCTCAGTGAACTGTCAACACAGGCGTTGTTCCCACGGCAGACAGACTCGACTGGGCAAAGGTTCCTGCAGTGGTTGCTAGGGAACCAATGGTGTACGTGTGTGTGTGTGTGTGTGTGTGTGTGTCCAGCTGACAAATAAGGGTATATATGAGTTCAGTATTTACACACATTGTTGTCTTCCCCATTTATTTCTAATGACTGGGAACAGTAAGAGTGTATAAATGTTGAATAAAATTGTATGCAAATCAATACGGTATATTTTGTGTGTTCAAATCCTCTTTGTGGACAAAGTCATGGAATCTTTGGTCCATCTGAACAAATTAACTACAATTTTCAGTATAAAACTTTTAAATGGGTCAAATTTAACTTTGGCAACATAAGGGTTCAATGAAATGCATCTAGAATTGTAGAATACACATTTATTTATTTTTAGAGTTCTGTGAACTGTATAGTTTGCAGGGCAGAAAAGATGTCAATTGTGATTAGATATTCAGAAGAGGTAGATTATAACAAAGTATAAATCCTTTCTCTGACGCTTCATATTATGTTTGAGTGAATGGTTGTCTGTGGTTGGTGGACTGTACAACCTGAGTTTCCCACTAGGGCAGGGGTCGGCAACCCGCGGCTCCGGAGCCGCATGCGGCTCTTCAGCCCCCCTACTGTGGCTCTTTGCAGCCTTGAC
>JAQQAE010010117.1:0-14250 GCA_029823295.1 Pseudamia nigra
GGGTATCGGCAAGAATGAAAGGAAAAGTGTACAAGACGGTGGTGAGGCCAGCGATGTTGTATGGTTTAGAAACAGCGCCTTCACCTCCTCAAGTGTTTAGTGGCACTTTCCAGGCTGAGATTGGAAATAACAAACTATTGTTAACATTTTGCCTGGTAATATAAAGTTTAAAATAAATTAAATAAAACTCATGACTCAAAAGTTCAAACTCCAGTAGTAACCTACTTACCCCAACAATGAAAAGTTTTGTGGTATTTATGAGTATTTACACTGACTGTGGCTTCCTCGTTTGTCTTGAAATTTCACCGCCTCGTTTTGCTGTGGTGTTCTGACAGTAACCAACATCCACGGTCATCCAACATCCCAGTTTCTCTACTGTATTTGAAACAGCATCATGTGTTCAGCGACTGAAGTCTCCATGAGAGTATCTTGCGTAGCCATTTTCAGGATAAAGTGAAATCTCCTCCGAACTGCCGAGCCCGTTATTTACTTCTGAAAAACACAATTAGAAAAATTAATCACTGCACTGCTGCTAAAATGTAAAACCCACTGTTCAGTCATGTTCAGTGTTTAAAGGCTCCTTCTGTGTGAGTTAACAAATAGCACATTCTGGATGGAGATTCTGAATAGGGGCTTTTTGACTAGTAGAGCCTTTTCCAAATAACATATGGGATATTCTGGTGTTGTGTGTACAGCATATTTAGAAAATGTGTCTCATTAGTAGGTTTAGGTCACCTGATGCAGAGAAAGATCCTCTTTGGTGGCAAAAATTTCACAGTTCTGGTCAGAGGAAAAATGTGCCTTCTTCAAACCATTATGAGACAGGATATCAGCAGGGTTTTGAACATGTACAAATATCCAGGATGTTTTTTGAAGGAAGAACACAGGGAGGCTGAGTTCACTGTGCATCTGTTACCAGTGAAAAACCTTGTTTTTAATTGAGGAGCACACAGCTCCATTTAAACAGGACGTTTCATTTTCAGTGACCATGTAAACAGCTTAAGAGGAATTCTTAAGAAAACATAAAACACAGTTCAGGCAGGATGCTCTTGTCTGATTTAAACGTGCTTGTTAAAAGTTAATATAAACTTTTAGAAAAAGAGGAAAACTGAAATATTAGTGTAAAAGGAAATGAAGTCATTGTTATTGAAGTTGCTGAATGTAGTGAGATTTGCACCTGAAAAGATGAGCTTCTCCTTCATAATGTTGACATCCCGGTTGGGTTGGCGTGCCACGGCGTTCAGCATGATCTGCTCTGGGTTATAGTTCTGTATCCCGCTCATCCTCCACCTGTTTGGAAAACATGGAGGAAAACTGAACACAAATGAACGATTTTGTACTGTGGTCTTCAGCGCTGATGGTTTATCATGATAGCTGGCTTCAACAATATTAAATCCAAATAAATCAATTTTAAAAATAAAATTTGAAACTTGAAGGGATGGGGGTGGACCCCTCCTTTATTTCCTGGATCACAGACTACCTGCCGGAAGACCACAATCTGTCAGGCTGGGGATCTGTGTCTTGGAGACAGTCATGAGCAGCACTGGCGCTCCACAGGGGACTGTTTTGGCTCCCTTCCTTTTTCACACTACACATTGGACATTAGATACAACTCTGAGTCCTGCCACATCCAGAAATACTTGGACGATACTGCTATTGTGGCATGTATCAAGAACAGACAGGAAGAGGAGTACAGAGATCTGAAAAATGAATTCTGTGATTGGAGTCAGAAAAATTCCTTCCTGATGAACATCACCAAAACAAAGAAAATAGTCCTGTACTTTAGAAAGTCTAAGACCCCTCTTTGGGCAATCAATAGGGGCATAATGGACATCAAGCATATGCATTTTGGCCTCAACTGTATCTTTTACGTGGTTTTCATCTTTTTATATCTTCCATGTCATTTCATTTTAAACAATTTTGAATAACATGAAATTTAAACAATTTTGTGCATTTTTCTCATTATTGATACATTTTATATAATTTTTGTCTTGTTGTTTGTACTAGTAAATTTAAACCACAAAACAGTTGGATCCTTTATGTTGTGTTCACTTTTCCTTTGTCTTCTATGTGTTTTTTTTTCTGCTTCTTTAAGATTGGTTCTGCGTGTTTGGGTATTTTCCATCTTTTACATCATATTTCAGTTTCTCGCTAAGGTTTTGTCTTTTTGCATTTCACGTCTTTCGGGGTCTCTTATGTTGCTTCTGATTTTTTTGTGGTTTATTTTTTACATCATATTTCATCTTTTTGCAACTTCTATTTCCTTTTTGTCTGGTTGCATCTTTTACAAATAAGCATCTTTTCACTTAAGATTTTAAAGTAAGCCTTTGCACTTGAAATAAATAATGATTTGACATTCATGATGATAATTAGTGATGCTGGCTGATATGAATATTTTTGAACGTATCACCCAACTCTACTTCTGACACAAAATAACACAGAGGTGAGTGTACATTGAAATTTGGACGTAAACATGTAAGATGAAGAAATGTAAGGACTTGTCCTCGGGCAGTGAGACAGGAAAAGCACAAGGAGGACAGACGAGGAGGCAGAAACAAAGGCCAAGCCGTGTCAGCCGTTACCTGATCATATGATAGCTGACAGATGCCAGGGGGCGGCGGAGGAAGGTTAGATGCAGATCAGACAGAGGACAGCACAATGTGAGGGCATGAGACAGAACGAGAGCAGGAGACATGAACACAGGCAGAGGACACGGCACAGATGAGATGAATGGAAACAGAAGACAAAAGACAACAGAAAAGAAAAAAGAAAGGAAAGAGGAGAATGAATGGTTAGTGTAGAAGCAGCAGAATGGACGAGGCCAAAGACTGGCCGATGTTAACAATGAGGTACAAATATGCTGGTACGTTCCAAGAACATCACTGTTCTTTCTTGGGTCTTTACAGGTTTGCAGAATGTTTGGCAACTTTATTATTCAATGACTGCATTCATGAATAAAGTGTTTGCGTGGCCTCACAAAATATGGACATACTGTATTGGAACACCTGGCTTTTGCTCCTACAGTACTTTGGAAAACCCTTTCCTGATCTAAATACAAATAGTTTATTATATGCACTAAAATATAATGGACAAAAATGAACAATACCAACAATATCATAAAGAAAATTAACAAAACTTTCAATAAAATGATCAAAAAATAATCAAAAAACAGATGTTGTGGGAAAAAGACAGCCTCATCTTCCCTTTGGGCTAACAAATCACCACCTGACTCTTTTTTTCTTTCTGATATTGTTGACATTTGTTAGTTATTTTTCATTTTTTTCAATATTTTACCTATTATGTCATTTATTTTTGATCCCTGATGTAGTGCATACGACCAAACATTTGTAAAAGCTCAGATATGGATCACGTGACCTGATACTTTTGAGTGTGCCAAGCAGCACGAACAGAACTTAAACATAAATAACTCTGCCTCCAAGTTTAATATTTTTTCCAAACAAAAACCACATATTTGCATCAACAGATTACTACTCATGTTGCAAAAAAAGTAACTGTGAGTAATGAAACAAATATATTTAAACGAGCAAGGCTGAAACTTTGTTGAGCAATTCATTAATATTGGTTGCATTAAATGTGTGCTTTTTGTGACTTGTAATATGATCACAGTCTAAACTCCACTTACTTCTGGAAGGAGAAAATCACAATGACAATGGCGAGGGAAACTAGATCTGAAGTGATCCAGATAAAGTTGTAAGCGTTCCGGCTCTGTCAGACAAGAGACAAAAATGTAAAGTACAGCAAATGCCACTGGAGGTCAACATCAACATCAACATCAACATCAACATCAACATCAACATGCAACATGCTCCAGCATGTGACCTGATATTTCCCCTTAGTCTGAAGAACAAAAATAACACATTGTTAAACTGTGCGGCAAAACTGGAAATGTAAAGCTCAATGCTCTAGCTTTTCTGTATAGATGTAGGGTTTCCCAGAAGGCAGAGAGGATTCTGGGTGATCCTACATACCCTCTGTTTTATGAATGTTAGCAACTGCACTCAGAAAGCATGTATGTAGATCAAAGTGCAAAAATTTCAGACCCTACTAATTTTCAAGGTCAAGATCAAGGTCAAGGTCATTTGTTGAGTGAGAGGTGTCCTGGAGTCTAATCTATCACGTGTTAAAATGTGGTGCCTCTAGCTGTAGAAGTGTTGGTACTATAGATCAAAATAGGTTTTTATTATTTATTAACACTGTGACTTAATGCTTATGCAAATTAGGTGGTGGTTTCCATAGTAACCCTTCCCCTTATCCTGACTACCTATGTGCCAACATTGGTTAATTTGGGTCCAGGGATTTTGGAAATTTAAAAATATAGCTAACCCTTCATTTCATTATCTCCATATATTAGACAGTCTGTAAAAAAATAGAAACATGCATTTATTTAATACAGATTCATTTGAATATTAATTTTGAAATTCAAGGGACAGGAAGTATTCTGGCACATGGAGCAAACTGTCTGCATGTACATGCTGTGTAGTGACGCGGTCTATTGTTTTAATACTGTTTTATGATAACAGGGTTTCCATTTGCGACTATGTGTAGGCAGCAGTGCAGCGCTAAACCTGCCCCTCATGGCTGGTACATGATTGTTCAGTCAGCAACTAAACAAGGGCAGGTGTGTTCCACTTTTCCAGCACGGCCCGTCTCCCTTCAGGCTCGCTCACCTTCCCTCAGCTCTCCAAGTGGCCTCAATGTGACATGAGTAATAACAAGACCAAGGACTGAAGGCAAGGCAGTGAGGGGAACTGAAGGAGCTATTGGAATGCAGGCAAAAAGCTGCTCGACAGCTGTGTTTTACTTCTTCTGTGCCCTTGTCTAAACCTGGTGCTCGTCTCTGCCTCTTTCCCAGTGTCCTGTTGTTCCACAACGCCACGCTGAGCTCCCTTACATTTCTCTGCATCCTTGCCCTCGAGTCTTGCTGGGCCCTCGTCAGTCTCTGTCCTCTCTCCTGCTGTCCTCTCGTCTCGCTGTGACCTTGTCTGATGTGTGTGCCTGTGTGTGTGTGTGTGTGTGTGTGGTGCCAGATGAGAGAGCAGAACTGTTTACCATGAGCCAGATGGGGTAAGGCACCTTTCGGAGGACTTGGGGGGCATCAGAGGACACAGAAGGCACCCCGCTACACCACAGAATGGAGTAAAGCCAGGGCTCATTCACTGGGTAGACCGTCACACTCACGTTATTAGTCAGATATTCTCTGAGGGAAGGAAAAATCTGAGTTAACACTGACTCTTTGGCTCTTTTTTTTCCTTTGTCAATTTGTCGATATAACCATTTTACAGTTACTTGTATAAGCATAAAAGATAAAAATACACTTACAAATATTCACTTATAAAATATGCTCTTTTAGAGCTATGGCTGCTAACCAGTGAAGTGGTATCATGTTGTTTATATTGTTCCAATGGGTGGATGTATTATGAAGCAAGTGAACATTTAGCCCTTGAAGTTACGCTGAAAGAAGCAAATTGTCCGAACTAAGTAACGATCTGAACAACTTTGACAAGAACCAAATTGTGACGGTACACAACTGGGTCATTGCATCCAAACTTAAAGATCTTGTTTGGTGTACTAGTTTGCAGTGGAAGGAACCCCAACAAATGTGGCCTAGAGATGAACAATCAGATTTCAATCCAACTGAGTATTTGTGAAATGTGTTGGAAAAACAGGTTGCATTCGTGAAGCCAAATCTCACAACTTACAGGATTTAAAGTATGTCACTATAATGTCTAAAGTGTGTCCAGCCGACTTAGAAAATAGAAAGGAACATTAAAAAAACAGCTGACAAACGAAGAAAGGCACAGGTCATATAATCTGTGACACTTTCTAGTAATTAAATGGTACAAGTGCAGCTTCACGATTCTCCAAGCACCTTCCACATAGCCCTTTTCCACCAACATAATTTTGAATCATTCCACCATTTCCACCAGAATGAATTGGTTCAGAGTTTAGAGCTTTGGTTTGCCGATAGTGTGCTGTATTCTACAGGTTGAAAAGACAGAGCAAACAGGGAAACTTTCACTTTATCCACATTGAGGAATCTTCAACAAACTATGAGTGAGAGTGCAAATATAGATGTCAAAAAGCGGATCTGTATGGGAAGTATGTTAGCATATTTGCATCCTTAATGAAGGACACTGTTAAAAAAGGTGTTCTTGATAAGAATAGGTTCATTCAAAACTTGTGGAAACAGGCAGGTTCACTACATCGAAGCACGTATCTGGGAACCTGAGCAGCATGTGTTGAATAACCTCAGTGCATGTGGGGGAAATGAGGTCCCCCACACATGTGTGTTGTGTATCAGTTGATTGTTCTTACTGTATGTCTTTGTGGTTGGCCTTGCTGTAGTGCAGGGTCAGGCTTGTAATTCCTCTCTGCTTCATTTCTTCCACTGACAGCTTCTCATTTGTGCTCTGCTGAAACCCCCGAACCTTCCCCCTGTCTGTGTCGGGGGTCCATGTCACCTGGACAAATCACGTGACACATTAGAAGGTCACAGACAAAATGTCTCTCAAACGTACTATTTTCTGACTTAGAGTGTTTTAGGGTTTAATGCAGCAAAAGCAATAAGCTGACTTTCTCTATTTACATGACTATATGCAGCATCTTTAATAATACACAGAATTATTAAAGAGGGACCTACAGTCCTCACCCTCTTCTGGGAAATTCCTGCTTTCTGCACAGCCCACAACGTGTCCATGAACCAGCTCCTGAAGCGAGGATGCTCTGGTGGAGGTTTGCGGATGTTGAGGACCGCAGAGCTGTTGGCCCTGGCCACCAGACGCAGCATCTCCAACAGGCTGCAAACTGTCTGGTTCCCTATCCTGCTCCGCTCCTTCAGTGGCAGAGAGTTAACTGTCCAGTAGGGGTCAGTCTAGAGCCAAAGGAGAGTCGCACACAGATAGAGATGTGAGATTTTACAAGTTTGTATGTACACTGTATAGATAAAAGCGCTGGGGCACCAGGCTGTTGCATCCACAGAATTTTGAGCATCCTTTTCCATAGCCACAGGAATCCTCAATCATATCTGAGCTTCACATTTTGGGGCATAAACACTAAATCAATGAACAAACACGAACAATGTATTAAACTAAATGAACAAAATTGAGTAAAATAATCAAGAAAATGTAGAAAATGAAAAAAAATAATTTAAGAAAAGACAGAATCACTCCAATTAAGAAGTAAAGACGAATCAAATTTTTTTAAAATTCCTTTTGATTTTGGTAATTTTGTCAGTTCTTTTATGGTGACTTTTTATTCATTTTCTTAATCATTTTATCCAGTTTTGGCTTTGTTTTGTTCTTTTTGTTTATTGTGTTGTTCATTTTTTTTCCATTAGCGTAGAAATAAGCAGATAAAGGAGTGATGCTGAAAAGTGATGCCCAAGTTTCTGTAGGTGCAGGAGTCAAGTGTCAAAGTGCTTTTGTCCATATACAGTATGTGTTTATGTAGCTAATTTGTGCATTGTCATTTTTACGTATATTATCCAATTCTTGTAAATACACATATGCAGTTTCTTAGCTCCCATTTTTAACACGTACTATGTAAAAAAAAGTCAGTTTTTACGCCGACCTCCTTATTTATACTGCCTCTATTATTTTTTGCAAAATATCTGGACTATAATTCCATCACCATATGTTGCAGAATCTGTGAATAAGTATATTGTGTGTTTTATAATTCCTGTATTATAATCTAACTCAATATAATAATATCGATAATAATATTCAGATATGCGGCTTGCTTGCTTTGTTCCGATTCACAGTCTAAAATGATGCAAGTGTTACAGTTCTTTGGGTCGTTTGTGTTCACAGAGTAACAGTTTGCATCGGTCCAGAGTTGTAAACAAATGCCGTGCACAAATAAACTGTACAACCAGGGATCATCAGCAGTGCGTAGCTAGTTTGTGTTTTTGTGTTTCACTGGTTAGGGTACCAGTGTTCCCTAAAAAAGCAAAATATCCAATTCCATGGGGAATCCAGAAAATAACGTCCTGATGCATCTGATGAGACGAAGACGTGCCACCGCAAGGAACCGTGGGTCTCTGAGGGGTGTGACAACACTACAGACAAGGCTTCAGGTGAGCTGTTAGATTATGCCTATCGAGTTCGCTGTGCATAGCATGTCTTTGTCACTGTGAACCACAGTTATGAGTCAGTTGTGTCAGTTGCAAGTTAACTGCTGCAAGGATCTAATGGAAGTGAGTCGCGACCACCCCTTCTTGGCGGTCTCGGCCCACTTGTTTTGTCCCGCAGTGTGATTGCTGTGTTCACCCAGGCACAAACAAATCAAAATTTGGGGGGGAAACGCTCACTGTTTAGGAACACCTGATCTAAATGAGCCAGATGTGACATATGCTTTGCACCAAATCATAGCAATTATGCTAAGTTCCACCTGTAGTCCCAGACACAAACCATTTAAAACAGATAGAAAAAATTAAAATACAAAGTTACAAAGATTAGTATACATTTGCATACCTGTAAAGTGCAACAGAGCAACAGGTATATAGTTAAAAATAGAGAAAGTACATAAAACACATACATTCACTCACTGCTGGCCGTGTTGGTTGTTTAGGAGCCATGCTTTTAGTTCTATGAGACACTATTATAATCATACTATATAATAGTATGACACTATTATAATCCATGATGTTTTTGATGTTGACAGGTAGTCTGTTCCAGTCGTCACACAAAATAATCATGCAACTGTGGGCTATGGGCATCTGGAACTTTACAATCCTGTGCAATAACTTCTTAATGTCCACCAGCTCTTGACCTATTATATGTACTGTCTAATTTTTTCAAATAAATAAATAAATCATTCATTCATTAATTCATAATAGTGATAATACATAAATTTCAGTACCTCCAAGAACCACTGGCCTGCGTTTAGAGAGCGTAACTCTGTCCAGTTGAAAAAAGATGCATCCTCAAACCGTCTGGATGGAAAGACTTTACGGACGTCTGTGGTCCGCCTCAAGGTGCGGTCTCGCATGAGAAACGGGACGCCATCCACACTGGAGTAAGCAACGTTAGAAAGATTTCAGAGCTTTATTTCTAGTCTACACATGCATGTCCAGTTTAAAGAAACAACAGCACAAAGCGTCTAAATACAGTGTGGGTCACTATGTTTCTGCAGAACAGCTTCAGTGCTCCTTGGTCTAGGTTTTACTAGATCAGAAGTTTGCATCCCACCACTCCAGAGCCCCATGTGGCTCGTTAGCTCCTCCACAGTAGCTCCATAACATTCTTACATCATCTGACTATAAAAATGTGTCAGAGTCTGGGGCCTACTGGATTATGCAGCCTGTTATACTGGGTCACCATTCATTTATTATTTTTAGATAACTGTCAGATTTTGTTCAGAATTTCTGTTAGTTGTGTTTATATTCTTGGATATTTTGTCCACTTTTGTTCATCACTATGCTCAGTTTTGCTTGTTCAGTTTTTTGTAGATATGATTACCGTATTTTCCTGATTAAAAGTCACATTTTTTTGCATAGTCAGGCGAGGGGAGCGACAAATACATCAGACCAACTTGTATTTTGCATAAATTCGACTGTAGGGTGTTTGACACACTGACAGCCGCTAGAGGAGGCGAGCTGTGAGCTGTCCCTTCTGGCATCAGGCGTGCGGCCGCGACTGCGCGCCTGACACGCGTTCACCGAACAAATGCGACCTGTTCTGCAGAGCGACTAATACACATTTTTTTCTTCTACATTATGCATTTTTTGGCTCGTGCGACTGACATACCGGAGCGACACATCACCCGGAAAATACGGTACAGTTGCATTTTTTGTTTACATGGTTTATTTTTAAATTAATGCTTTCATTTTGCTGACATTTTGTTCATGTTTGTGCTTATTTTGTACATTTTAGATTGTCTTTGCTTATTTCACAGGTTATTTTGTTATTTTTGTCATTTACATCATTTGTTTGAATTGAAATTCAGTTTGTGGATATTTTGTTCAATTTCTTGATTATTTTGAATGATCTTTTTAAATTATTTTGTTAACTTTGTTGATTTAGAGATTATTTCACATTGCTGTGAACACCAGTGTATACTTCAATCAATCAATCAATCAATCTTTATTTGTATAGCGCCAATCATAATCGCCGATTATCTCTAGGCGCTTCACAATTCAAGGCCAAAATCTCATGACTATACTTGCGTTCACTAAATAAAATCAAAATGAACAAAATAAACCTCGTGTTGTCTTTTATACACTGCTTGGCCAAAAAAAAGTCACCACCTGGACTTAACTAAGCAAATAGGTAAGAGCCTCTCATTGGATAATTACTGCATGGGTGATTATGTTTCAGCTGGCAATAAATTATTTAACCCTAACTTAAACAACCATGTCAAAGATACATCCTGTGGTCATGGAAAAGATATTAATCTGTTTCAGAAGGGTCAAATTATTGGCATCAAGCAAAGAAAACATCTACGGAGATTGCTGAAACTACTAGAATTGGGTTAGGAACTGTCCGATGCATTGTTAAAAACTGGAAGGACCACTCAGGTTCTATGTTTAATAGTGAAAGTGAGAGTTTTTCCTCATGCACAGTGTGAAGGAACTCATGGGATTGGGACTAAACTGTGTAGTTTAGTCCCAACTATACAGTTTAGTCCTACTTATCAGTGAGGCTAATTGAAAAAAAGCTTCAATTTGCAAAGGAGCATAAAGGTTGGACCCTGAAGCAATGGAAGAAGGTCATGTGATCTCATGAGTCCAGATTTACCCTGTTCCAGAGTGATGGCGCGTCAGGGTAAGAAGAGAGGCAGATGAAGTGATGCACCCATCATGCCTAGTGTCTATCATACAAGCCTGTGGGGGCAGTGCTACGATGTGTGTCCAAAGAATGAGGTCAACTGACTACCTGAATGTACTGTCTGTGAAGATTCTCAGTCATCCGGCTCATGATATCCAAAGTGCCTGGTTATCCTTCTGTCGACTGGACTGGAAATTGGTTTGACGTCTTCAGAACTGAAGAAGTTTCCTGGATAGGTAGTGAAATGTCTTCAAACCAATTTCCAGTCCAGTCAACAGAAAGAAAACTACAGGCTTTGGATACCTGAATATACTGAATGACCAGGTTATTCCATCAATGAATTTTTTTATTCCCTGATGACACAGACATATTCCAAGATGACAATGCCGCAATTCATCGGGCTCAAACTGTGAAAGAGTGGTTCAGGGAGCATGAGACATCATTTTCACACATGGATTGTCCACCACAGAGTCCAAACATTACCCCATTGACAATCTTTGGCATGTGCTGGCGAAGACTTTGCGCAGTGGAAGGACTCTCCCATCATCAATACAAGATCTTTGTGAAAAATATAATGCAACTTTGGAAGGAAATAAATGTTTTGACATTGCAGAAGCTTATTGAAATGATGCCACAGTGAATGTGTGCCATAATCAAAGCTAAAGGTGGTCCAACATAATATAAGTGGGTGAATTTTTTTTTTTTGCCAGGCAGTGTACGTAAGTAGTAAAATACATAAATGTATTGGTAATGTAGATTTTTCAAGTTGGATACTAAGAAGACACCTTTTTTGTGGCTCCAGGCAAACATTAATGGCTCTTTCAGTTGTAAAGGTGGCAGAACATTATTCTTGGTGTTTTGACGCTGCCGAAGTTATGTAATTGGTTGGTGACTGTAAAGGTCATAATATATGATTCACATTACTTTCATCAAACATTCAGTAACCTCTCGTGTTGTATGCAGGCACAGTCATTCTGGAAATCGCATCATTAACTGTGTCATTGGAAAACAAAGTTGCTCACTCACAACACCTTTATATTCAACACTCACACTGAGGGGATGAACTGACCCACACCCAGCTACAAAAAGCCCCTGACAGCAGACCCAACCTTCCAGATCCACTCACTGTCTTTCACTTGTTGTACCTCACATTGTGATCCAACCATAACCATATATACTAATTTCCCAAAGAATAACATTTCTCATCATATTGAAACACCACCTCACCAATATTACAGTACAAGGGAGGTCACTTAATTGTGGAGACACTGAAATGCACATGTGTATTCTGGTTTTATTATTGATTGAGAAATGCATGTTTATGGTCATTATAATGTGATAAAACAACAAAAAGGTGGCTAAACTTTTGCACAGTACTGGATCTTCGTGACCCAAGTTCCTGTCATTTGTGCCCCAACAATGAGCCCTCTTTCAATGCCACCAAGGTCATTTCCTCCTGTCAAATTAATATGGTAAATTGGCTGGTATTTTTATACATTCAATAGTACGTGGTGGGATGTTAATTGCTCCATTTCAACATAAAATGCACCTGTGCTGAAACAGCTGCATTGTTTCTCCACATATTTCTCCTGTTTTTTTTCTTTATTATCCAGTCTCTAGTAGATACTGGTTTAAAGAAATATAGTAATTACATACAATAAAACATTTGGAAAAATCACTGTGAGCTATGTGACTTACAATTCCAAAACTCATATTTCACAAAACTCATCATTTCTACTTCACTAAGTTCTAATGTTTCTACCAAATGACCCATGAATCAGCAGCAGTATTTGTATCAGGGACTGAATTCATTAAAAATAAATTGTGACATATGAAACAGTTATTAATGTGAAGTTAATAACCTGATGGCGACGTCGGCCTGCAGGGCGCGGGCTCCCTGCTGCAGCGCTCTGTTAAAGGACACCATGGTGTTTTCTGGAGCCAACTGGAGGAAAACACAGAGGAGAAATAATGTCAGACACTGAGTTAAGCACACATACATTATATCCTTTGTCTCCACATCCAGTAATGGAGGAATTATAAAAGACACAATCAAATATAGTTCTCTTCATTTTTACAATTATATCCATGGCAGTATAGACCCACTTTTACACATTTAAACATTATGAATATGCAAAACAGCTTCAAAGAGCACTGTTACTATTGGAATAACAAACTACAAAATAATTTTGATCCTGTTCTGGAGTCCTGTATGTTCTTTTATTAAAGTTTTATGTACTTCTCCATAATTGTATAATCAATCTATTTAACAAGCTGTACAATAGCAATGCTAAATCTGTGCTCCTCTATGGATCAGAATGCAGCAGTCTGACCAGGACAGATATAAGTAGAGTCTTTTCATAATGGCTGCAACAAGAAACATGTAACATCTTTTCACCTAACAAGATCCAACAGAAACCTATACAAGAAGACAAACTGCCACCGCATTGTCAATGACATAAGGAAACACAGGATCAGACGGCTTGGTCATGTAGTAAGGATGCCTCTGCAACGTATACCATGTGTTGCAGTAAGATGGACTCCAGCAGGTGAGAGAAGACCAGGAGGACTGAAAATGACATAGTGAAGAATAATACTGTGAGAATTAGATGAGATGAGATGAGCTTCACGTGGGGGAAGCGCAGAGGATGGCACAGGATAAAAGAATCAGTACATTGCACATTTTGGTCTGTGATTTACTGAGCATCACACACACTGTAAACAGCTGATGTCCCTGTGTCTCTGTGTGTACATTTGAATCTGTGTCAGTGAACATCACTGTACATTTGTTTACTGTTAGTCTTGTACAACAGCATTTGCATGGTCAGCTGTGAAACGACACCTCAGAGTGCTATGAACTCTTAAATCTTCAGAGAGCTACCTTTGCCAGACAGGTTCTTTATTAGAAAATTGGTTATTATTTTGTTCATTATTTTATTTATTTTTGACCAGTCTCTTGATTATTATGCATATTTATGTCCACTGCATTGTTCAGTTTTGTAAACCTTTCTTCATTTTGAACATTATTCTGTCAATTTTGGTAAACTTGTTCATTCATTTGATTATTTTGTTTATTTGACTGGTTATTTTGGTCTGTTGTGTTTATTTTGTGGAGCATTTTCTTCATTTTGTGTCATTCATCAAATTGTGTTCATTTAGTAGGTTATTTTGGTGATTTTGTTCATTCTGTGAGTTATTTTGTTCATTTGATTGGTTGTTTTGCTCATTTTTGATGATGTTCAAGTCTTCAATCAGGTTCACTCTCCATTCATATACATTTTATTATCTTGTACAGTTAAAGTGAATAGAAAACATGACTCTTTTCCAAATTTTTCCCAATGTTCTCCATGTGTCCAACTCTACAGTATCTCACAAAAGTGAGTATACCCCCCCCCACATTTCTGCAGATATTTAATTATATCTTTTCATGGGACAACACTGAAGAAATGACACTTTGACACAA